>JBCAUI010529475.1:0-24090 GCA_038406195.1 Haplosyllis anthogorgicola | reverse complement strand
ATACCTAACAGGTAAACTGTGTTTTTCCATGCGTGATAGACATTTTACCCGGCCTACCCAGGTAATTCTCTCGTTATGTACAGTACATTGGAATATGTATGTTTTAGGTAATATGCAGTTTTTAGTAGGGCCCATGCTATTAACCAACTGACAGTATGTATAATACAGTGAAATGGTACTTCATTTCAGGTATGCCTGTCCACATGATAGGACATGGTTTGTTTGGGGAAAGACACGAATTAAAACCGTCTGTGATGAAAGGCAATGTTGCCAAAGTTGCACGAGTCAACGGCATACCCGTTATGATCCAGGTCGGCAGCATATCATCTACTTTCTTAATTTGGTGTTCTACACATCTTTCCCTTATACAGTAGAACTTGTCTTGAGCGACACCTGTCTTGAACGACACTTTTATCTACATACAACGTTGTTAAAACATGTGTAAATGACCCTGTCTTGGGCGACACTCTGCCTTTTGCGACACTTTTTGGAGGGAAAAGTTAAGTGTCGCTCAAGACAAGTTCTGCTGTAGTAAATGAGTTGTGTGTGACTTTTTTGACTGGTGTACATTATTAATGAAACATAGAGTTAAATGAAAACACATGAGAACTGTTTTCTTTTTAAATCAGCTAAATTGTGCAAAGAAGGAGTACACGTATCTTCGTCAAACGTCATCGTCAGATTTAGCATGTTTGTCATTCTGCTGCAGAGTACTTGTGCCGTAAGTGCAGGAGCGAGTGGAGGCCCTCTGGTGGATAACTCGGGAAAACTTGTTGCTATGGTGACATGTAATGCCAAGTAAGTAACTATAAAGCAAGGCATTAAAAGAGTACAGCAAATATTCCGTTACAAGACTATTGGAGAGTTGCAAAAAATAATGAACAAATCGCAAAAAGAATCAAGTTTTATCATCCTTTACAGAGACCAGGATTCAGGTGTAACATTTCCACACATTAACATGGCTGTGCCCGCATCCATCTTCTGGCCAATTGTACAAGAATTTATAAAAACAAAAGGTAAGATTACTTGGTGATATCTATTTAAAATGCTGAAGTTTTCAGTGGAGCGAATTTACCAGTAAGTGAAAATAATGTTATTAAATGATTAAATGTTATTTAATGTTATTAAATGATATGCTATTATCAGCACAAATTATATGTGCCACAATAGTGACATGGCTACGTAACAATTATCTTCCCATCTACATGTGAATATTTGGTACCTTTTTAAACTGTTGTGAGAAGTTTTCCTTTAAGTTTAAGCTCTAATTATTTTAAAACTTGTGTTCACCTTTTGCATAATTGCAATAATTCTAGATTCATCAGTGTTGTCCCAACTGCACATTCGAAACCAAGGAGCTGAAAAGTTGTGGAATTTGAAAACAGGTTTGTTGCATAACGTTTACAAACGCACCTCAATAATAAATCATTCCAAAGAAGTATTTGACATTTGGAGTCAGGGTCACAGTACATTTATGATTTTATCTTTACAGATAAAAGACACACGACGAGTCTCTTGTGAAGAATCCAGCACGGAAGAATAACTCAAAACAACGTATGTTGCAAACGTTACATTTTTGGTGTCGAGGGAGTTGCATGTAGCCAGACGACGTTTTACTATTACAAATTGCACATGATGACCCAGTGTCGAAATATTGGATCACAGGAATTGAAAACATTAAACTTCATGGCCGGTGCGGTACACATTTCTGTAAACGTTTAATGTGTACTTTTGAGATGTGTAGAGCAGAAAGGTTGTTATTACTAATAAATGCTGATAGAACAATAATGCCAAGAGCGAAGTGATTTGAGGTACTTTATCCAGGCATTGTCGTCAGACTGTTGCCATACACTGGATACTAAAGTGGTCTAATATGATATGAACGTTGCATTGCATGCGTAAATTAGTTATCAGAAAATTTAAAGGGCTTACTTGACATATTTGCTTCTTACACATTGAAATATGGTAAGAAAATAATGGAAATAAATTTCGCTCAAAACATGCATTAAAAGCTCAAAAATGTGCCAAATTGAAGCCATTGGAAATATATGTTAACCTTAAAAACACTGACTATTAAGTGATATACAGTATTGCTCCTAAATAAAGCATCATTTCCGATTAATGTGTCCCCTCAATTTCACAAGGAATTAATCAAATATAAATTTACGTTCCGAGTACGAAACGAGTTCCAAGTACAAAACTATTTTTTTGAATATCTTTAATGTTCAGCTTGCTACAATGGCAGGATGTACATCATTACAGTATTTACTCGGTTACATTTTCATGATATTCAACAAAATTCCAAGTATTCCAGTTATCATCCTCTCTTAGCATGGAGTCAATGGGGATAGATACGAGATAAAATGGGCATGAGATTGTTTGGCATGTTATTTATTTTGGTGAAAGTACAAGATCTCGACAATTAAGGTTATAATTTGCTGTCTGTGTTGTATGCACGTAAAATGTTTGGCGCTATCCTTGTTGAACTATTTTATTTTAGGAAAATAAACTTAACATTCCATTCCCTATGATATATTCTATCATTATTGACGGACTACTTGTTGCTATGATTAAAGAGTTTAAACACTTTACAATGAGTATTCAAAAAGTTCTTGCTTTACAGCACAGATTTTTAGGTGGTGGATATATGTTGGTTTGTATGGCTCCTTGTGCACTTTCTTAATGCGTACAGGGACCAGCTCGTTGTGCTCGTTATCTTTTGTTGCATGTACTTTGAGTGGACCTCTCAGATAATCAGACACCATTAGGATAAATTTTACCCCATCTGCCTGAAATAAAAAAGGTAGTATGATGAATTCCCAGTGAAATAGTTTTGTAAAACAGTATTGGAATTTTAATGCCCTTTAATAAATAAAATGCACCAATGGACATTAGCTTCACCAGATGAGAATTTTCAAGGTACATGAGAATCAAGTACATACACAATCGGTTTTATTATGTAATAATAAGGACAATTTTCAAGGCACAAATCATTTAAGTCCGCAATCAGAGTTATATTGCAATAATATGCACCAGGGTAGTAGGATTAGTACAATCAGAAAGAAGCAATATTGCAATTTCCTATTGAAGGAAGATTTCGTTGTTTAAATCATTCAAGATATGAGAACAAATGTAATTGGCCCTTACATGTCGGAGGATTTTTTCAGCAATATGTCAGAGTGTAAGATTATTGCATATTTTTGCGATAGACCTTTGAACCTAGGTACGAGAGGAAACGCATGTAACTTCTCAAAAACGTACAATGTCAAGTCCCGTTTTTGATGGGACCACCTTGTGCAGTGCGCATTTTAATCACTCTCTCGCTACTTGAATTTTGTTTTTATTGGGTTTCGCGCAAGATTACTCAAGAACTAAACATTATGACGCAGGTTAAAAGGCTACATAATACAGGCATTGTCAGCGGGGGGACCTTGATCTTTGGCCAATTTGACATTTGTCCTTTGTGTAAAATTAGCTCTGATGGCAGTTAGATATACAAGGCATATACACAAGAGTTTGTGGTGAGAGGTCGGAAGTGGGAACGTTATCTGAACTGCCAGCCGTACACCGACCCTGCATCTCACAATACGTAAGTATAGAAGTACCAGCTCAATGACAAAGGAAAATTACTCAACCGATTCCGCACTGGTGGACACTCTTATTTAAGAGAACATTTCTTTATTTGGACACGCTCTGTATAGATTAAATTTATGTAAAACATGATTCTGTTTGAATTTTGTACAAATGACATTTCAATAATTTTCTAATGAATTAGATCTATGCGTGTTTTCTGTGTAGTCTTTGAATTCAGTCTTAAAGTCATACATTAAAAAAATTACAGCACAGTTATTGGTAGCCGAATAACCATTGAAAGTTTCAATTGTGCATGATCAAACATTTCTCTTTGATCTTCCTCTTTGTTTATTTCTTATTTTATTTTGCGGCATTGTTTTAGTGGTCAGATCTGTCTTTTAAGACTTTTGTTTCCTTATTTTTTATTTTATTTTTCAGTATTTTTTGAATGATTAGATTTTAATTTTGCGCTCTCACGTTGTATTTCGTGTGGCTATTTTAAGTGCAATCATAAAGTATTTTTGTGATGTTTTAAAATTTTAGCTTGGTACATTAAGCTAGGTATGTGCGTTTTGTCCATTGAATGTAAGTACTAACTTCTACTACTCAAACTGATTATGTGTCCACATTACTACGTCCTTACGAAAAAGGGCCCTGATAGGGACGAATAGTTTACGGAGAAATGCAACTGGTCCAATTAGGAAATGGCTCTCATGCACGTGATTAAATGTATCGATCAGACAGAGAAATCAACAGATCAAACCTCGATTGATTAACGTTTGCAAGTGAAAATATTATGGAGAACAAGGTTGAATTTCCATCAAAGGCTGAATTAAATGCTATTTGCACTTGACGTGTCTAAATCAGAGTAACCTGTTCCTTTGCGCTTTAAGGTATGAATTCTATGATTATTTACTTTTGCAATGCAATGCACTATGCATATAGAAAACGCTGCATTCTTATGAAATGTTATGGAGCAAATCTTGCTCAATCAAAGAACTACCAAGAAATATCGATCAGTCACTGTCTTGTTAGGCAGGTCAGGTCAGAGCTGCAATGTTGAAGCGGGAAAACGTTTGGCTTCGTTTTGGTTTGCTGTTTAAACCAGTTTTAAATTGCTAGCAACCAGATTCGGCACAGTATTTTTAATTTTGCTAATTGTACTTCATAGAGAGAAATGTTAGCATTCAGTATTATTGCACAATCAAGGACAATAAGCAACAACTGACTGAAGTAGTGTGTATTCATTGGAAATAGCAATAATAGCATACATGCTTGAGTACTTTTCTTCCATAATCTCATCATAACTGTATATATGCGTGAAAAAACTTTTGGGCAAGGAAGGAACAGTGCAACTGAAATACCAGGCAAAAGCTGGATTGTGTAGAGCATGAACTAGTTTAATGTCGGGCAGAACAGCTCTTTGAGATCCCCATTGACGTCAAGTCCATTCGTTAATCTTAACAACCGGGGGGTATTTGTTTCTTCTTAAAAGCGGAGAATGTTATCTAAAGAGAAATTTATCATTATTTGAAATGATTCAAGCAGATTGGCGGCTGAAGACAGGGGAAGTTGTGTTCTGTAATTTGTTGGCAAAATGTGAACAGCAGTGCCAAAGAGCGAACGGGCATTCTCGATGCTTGTCCTTTTCCAAAGAGAAATCTCACAATTTTTCATCAGCTATCTAAATTCCAGAGCTTGTACATTCCGTGAAGAGCGATGACAATGCAATACATGATGGTTGTCCAAGGAATTCTAATTTTCATATTTTGTTTTCCTGGATTGACTAGAACTCAACACCAACTGTACGGGAATATATTTAACCCGTACGTCTTGTACAACTTTAAAAGTGGAATAAATTTCCCGGTGTTTAACACGAACAAAAAGGACATCAACAGTCACAATGTGTACGAATTTCACAGTCCGAATAGACACAATGGTCGACAAGGTAACAAAGATAAACTTCAGCATTTGGGAGACACTTTAAAAGGCCAAGTTGAGGAGTTGCGGCGAACACCAAATCAACTGTTGGAATTAGTATTTCTTGTGGACAGCTCAACTAGCGTTGGTGCTGAAGACTTCCAAAACGAACTCAAATTCGTGAAGAAACTTTTGGCGGATTTTACGGTTGATGAGCATAACACTCGCTTGGCTGTCGTTACTTTTTCGTCGGAAAGTCGCGTTATTCGTCATATTAATCAGCTGGAGAACAATGGTGGCACAAGAGAACATCACAAATGCTCACTCCTGCAAGAAGACATGCCAATGATTAACTATGCGGGAGGTGGCACTTTCACGTTGGGAGCCTTTCTTGAAGCGGAGGTCTGTTAACTTAATACCAATTAATTTCATTTTCACATTTTGATAAAAAAGAATGTCTTTTCTCTCGCAAATTCAGCCCAGCTGCAAAGTAGCAGAATTTCTACTTTTCACTTTTCTTCGTTAAATTTCACCCAAACATTCATTGTAAATGCTGCATGACTTTTTATTTGTTTAGTTACAAGACACCGGGGGTTCTCTTATGCAGTGTAAAAAAAACCCTTCAAATTCGACTCTTACGTGACTGTAGTTTTTCTTTAAAGTCACGAATTAAAACATTTATTTTGCGAAAAACTACCTGCTTTGAATCATAATTCCAGTCTTTACCCACCGTACAACGGTAATGTTTCGGTGGACAACCGTTCGGCTGTAAAACTAATGAATTGACATTACATTTGGCAAATGTAATAAACTAACAAATTTCGTGATGCGCATTGGTTCTTGGATAGAATTTATTGCAATTTGATAGTAAAAATAAATGAAAGAGTTCACAGAAAAGAAAAGTTTAACGTGCGATATATTATTCCGGATTTTTTTCCGCGATTGACAACAGCTTAATCCTAAACGAATAGTCTAAACAGTTGTAACTCCTCGGAGTAGGTTTTTAGGTACTGGAAAGAAAAGTTTACTCTTACAATAAAGTTAAAACGGTACACAGATTTCCAGACAAAATTATGAATAAAAGTAGACAATGGAGGACAAAAAGATACAGGTAGGAGAGAGTCGTGGGAAATGTTTGTTATAAAAATAGGAACATTAGAAGCTGCCAGCACGTTTTGTGGATATTGGGTTCATAGTTGGCTTGCTCTTTCTTATATTGGCCGACATACAGACAATAGTCATCTCCATTGTTTACCAATTAATCCTTGTAATTTGGGCAGACGGACTGAACGAGATGTGCCAACAGCGTTGATCATTCAAGCTGCCAATACTCAAATAGCTGATAGCAAAGCCATTAAACGCTATTTTGTTATCGGCTTTTAGTTTTACGCCCCATACATATCTGTCTGTAAGTTCCTAACGAGTACTAACACTTTGAGGTAGACCACTCGCGTAAAACCAAACATGTTTACTAATATCAATATCATTTGACCCCTGCAACTGGCAATTAGCAGAGGTCTGTATCCTTATTTACGTTGCGCTTCGAAACACTGCAAAAATAGTTTGTTGAAAGATTCATGATTTTAGGAAGCAAGCAAGTACAATGACTCACGGAAACCACTTGATCACACTTCGCACGAATGTTTAGCTTAATTCAAGAACAAAACACTTTGAGGTGCCAAAGTGTAATGAGGTTTGAACAGCCAATCGTAATGTATTCGATTTCGTCTTGACTAGGAGCACGTTTTAGCGGCAGCTTTCTGTTAACTTTCTGTACGAAAAAGCCTTTGGATTGATGAAATATCAATTGCTAATATTTTTCGAAATAGATCTCGAAACATTTTGGTCGTATTTAATCCCTGGCGCTAGTGATCTTCACCAAGAACAATTTCCTCTTTTTTTTCAAATAAGTGACATTGTAATATTTGGACTCAGAAATTTACTTTGGGTGGACCTTGCGATTTCCTCTGAATCAGAAAGCGTAGGCGCGGTCGCATATAAAAGACAGATTGCAGAGTCGTGTTGGCCTTTTTTTTTATCTAATCGTTCAAATTACAATTCAGATTTCGTAAAGAAATACGGGAGAAATAGACTTTCAACTTAAATACATAAACTTCTAATTCTATTAAATTTGGATTAAATTTAAATTTAGTTTTATTTATTTACTAAATTTCAGCGCTTTTTTTTTCAATTTTGCGCGATCACCCTGTCGGTAGGGCAGCTGCTTTTCCCCACATATACAGAGCGGATTAGCAGCCACGTAATAGAGTGGAGCTTAAGCTAAAGGGTAGCCGGACCGAGCCTGACATTTAATCAGCCCTGGGTTTACATTCGACCCACCATGTGGTAATGTTTTGTGATGCCGATTATTTGTCGCTGCTCTGGGTTTTCTTTTCGTTTTTTATTTAATTTTTCAGATGCAGCGGGAAATGTAATATAAACAATTAAAGAATGAACCTTACTTCTTTAGTTGGTTAGTGTTGAAAGCGTGACAACTGTGGTGACACAATGTGACAGTATTACAATACTCACAGTTATAATGTATCAATTGTTTTGGGTCTCCTTATCTGCATGAAGTAAAAGAAAAAAAAACCCCTGTGGTGTTGCCTCTACATCGTCCTTTACTGACAGAGCAAAGTCGAGGATTTTTAAGAAATTGAGTGACCAATTGGTAATAATAAGTGTTCACTCTGAACATTTCACAGTATTTTCACTTTATGAGCCAATGGGCAGTTTAGTTAAATAGTTAGGGTGTGTGCCATGTGTACCTGTGGAGTGCAAAAAACGTCGTCTTATGTTCATTAATTCTGAAACATATTTCAAGCGTACATATGTCATATATAAATGCATAGTACAAATATACAATGGATGTTGTTTAACTCTAAAACGTATCTCAACGTGAAGGTGCAGAGATGCACGAATTCTGTAAGTTATCTCGCAATCATTCCATCTTTTACGGAGTGCCCTCGACACTAAACATGCCACATAATTCTTCATCAAAAGAGATTCACACAACTTGATAACTTTGTACATACGTGTTTCTTACACCACACCTGGATTATTTCCAATTTTTAGTGCTAATTATTCAAGATTAGTGATATAAACATCTTCGCGGTAAGAAATTAACGTGATCCCCTCTTCACCTATTTAGGGGGGTTCTGTAACGGGTAGATTTGGCGGGGGGGGGGGACAATTTTGGTTAGTTTAAGGTTTTCGAAACCACGACCGCCCAGTTACTTCTACCATTAGTAACATTGATCTCAGGTTTTCCATCGGGTCAGTCAGCTGTCGTAATGGATCGCCCAACTTAAGGTTTGATGCCCCGCGATTCCAAAAGAAAATTCCTCATGTGTCTCATCATAATTTAATTGAATTTCATACAAGCAAATCAGACATCAGAGGTTTTGCTTAATTCGTAATCTGTCTAACCTGTCAAATTGGATAGGAATATACCGTTATACCGAATCCAAAGATCCATACCGAATTTATAGATTTCAATCCTGTCTTATCCTATCCAAGACAAAGAAGGAGTAATTATGCTTAATTGTTACTGCCACCAGAAGTTTCAACCCGGACCCATCTTATAATTCAGGAATTCATATTTATATCACATAGTTACACATACTACCTTCATTTGATTAACAGGATATACTGTACAACGCCAGGCCTGAGGCTGACATGGCTATTTTCCTAATAACGGACGGGTTTTCTAACGGCGGCGACCCTCGACCCCTGGCCGCGGAACTCCGGAGACGGGGAGTCCGGATATTCACTATTGGAATCCGGAACGGGAATCCAGAAGAGCTGAGGGAAATGGCCACTGATCCGGACCATTGCTACATTCTTGACGACTTCGATGAATTTGAGGCTTTGGCGAGAAGAGCTCTGCATCAAGGTCAGAAATAGTCATACACCACAGAAAAACTTTTAGATTGTATTGTTTTGCGTAAATTACTTTAATAAGCGAAATGTAAATTTTAACGTGTTTCTGTACTCAATAAGTCAGTAGGTAACATGCAAATGTTTATAAATACATCACAGTTATGTGTAGCAATCTGTATCTCACCCTTTAAGCAAAATCCATAGAGAAATTTAACAGAACCGGATTTCAAATATTAAAATCGTGGTGAGATGAAGACTTTTAAAATGCGGGATCGAAAAAGTGTTTTGGTTGATTTAGTTATTTGAGAATTGTTTGATGCCACAACTCACGGTTCAAAATGCCGATCCTTTCGCAATTTATTCCATAATTTCTTCAGTGGTGATTTACTTGTTTTAGTTTGGTAGGTTTTGCATTCACTGTCACTTGTGCATTTATCGCGGCCCAAAGCCTGTGTGTATCTTGATGATGTTACTACAGCTCTTTTTGCACAGTCTATTGTGTCTTGATTGATAAGACAGCCATTACATTTCACTTCGGGATTGTTATTGTTTTCCACAAGATTCTGGTCTTTGTTTGGATTTTCCAGTGAAAACTCTAACTTCAACAATTGAAGTTTTTGTTTTTGTCGCTGCAAATAGATACAGGTTCCACATTTGTGCATTTTACTGAAATCCAGTATTTTACGTGACCCTGGATTGACGGCTTCTTTTTCGGGTGAAGAATATCTTTGGCCACCACGTGGCCGATCATGTGGTTGTGTTGATTTTATTTCTGAAGCGCTCCCTGCATTTCTCATTGCTAGATTTTCCGTTTCTGTGACATCGCCCTTTCCAAGGTCACAATTGGATGGTGCGAACTTGGTTTTCCAATTATCGTTATTATTTTCCAGATTTATAGCATGAGGAAAATATTCTAAATCACCGTTTGTTACATTTGTTCTTGAGGACCGCGATGAACTTTGTGGGCTTGACGTTGATGTAGATTTAGTCAAAATAATTCTTGACGATTTCGTTCTTCTCGACGAACCAGGTTTGCGTGAAAGCGGTGTTTTCACTGGCAAATTCGTGTCCGAATAACTTGTCTTTGTTGAACAGATTCGAATTGAATCGGTAATGGGTGAACTCGTTCCAGCGGCCGAAGAACTGGATTCAATTGAAACGGTGGGAATTGATGTTGAGGTTGAACATGATGAGGCAGAAGTTATGCTGGAGGTTCTTGATGTGAATGGGTTATTCTTAGATTGTCCAGGGCCTTTCGAACACACATTAGAAGGATATGAAGCGGCTGAAACTGCCTGAGACGATTTTAGCAATGTTGGACATTTGTCATCGGAATTTGATTCCACTGTTCTGATAGGAAAAGTACATGGTGATGTTGAAAATCGTTCTCTTTGCCTGAATTTTTTCTGAAGAGTTGCTATTCTAAGGTTCTGAGACACATGTCTTGAATGAGTATTATTGCGAGTATTCTGCAATGGTTCTCGTGCCTGTGGAACTGGGTGAACAGGATCTTGAGCATCCAGTGCTTGATCAGAAGGAAAGTGAACGCCATGTGTATCATACATGTCCCACTCGTAAGCTTCAAAAGCTGAAAATAGACATATTAAAGTTGATTAAGATAAGTTAAAGGGATACCGAGGCTAATTGCTGACTGCTGTGTGCGCGTACTACCCATGTCGACTGCAGTGGGCATTACACTCCTCCCCGGTTATATCGATATCGCTTATATTGATATCCCGCTTATATCGATACTTTTTTTCTGCACCAATTTAATAGACCCTCATGTTAATTGTTCCGCTTATATCGATATCCCGCTTATATCGATGCTATTTTCCCGCACCAAAAATATCGATATATCCGGGGACAAGTGTATGTAGTACACGATTGCGGCCTTTAAAGGTAGCTTTTTATCACACGAAACGTGGCCAGAATTAGTTTGACCAGACTGAATTTGGTTCAGAGATCTGCTTTCCCTAGTTTACCCTTACACTCTCTGGTTGGCAGACCATTGCGAGCAGAATATGGTTTATAGTGATCGAGATAGCAATTGTCACTTTGTGGAATCTTTTTATCATGATTTCGTAGGAACAATACACAGAGAACTGACCATCTTTAGTACCGACGACATGTCTAGGCGGAGTGTAAAGCCACTTTCTAGGCTGTCTAAATACCAAGAAGTCAGGTATGTGCTCCCTGATGACGTCAGACAGATCCCAGAAGTAGTCGTCATCTCCATCCAACTGCTGAAACCTCAGTGTTTGATCTGTAGAAAATAGCACACATATACGATCTATTCAAAAGGATTAAAGGGAAAAGATGGACGTTTAATGAGTGAAAAAAAACTATTCTTGTTCTTAACTTTTCTTTGGTTTCACTTGTTAGCTACAAATGTAAATGACTAATTAAACTTCCAATCGTGGCAGGGAAGGAGAGGGTGGCGCTTTCCCATCCACTTGTAGACCAGATCTAATTTGTGTCCGGACTACAGAATGGGTTTTCTTGTGAAGGGAACAAGTTCAAAGGGACACTTATGAATCTTAAATCCTGATGTATGCTGCTTATAAGTTATAGCAAGTCTTAATTTGGTGCGAATAAAAAGAGCCACTGAAATAGATCTACACATTTATCATTTATTCTTTCGTCTGTGCCAACCTGGTTTTTGACCTTTGACATTTGTTTACGTTCGAGTTAGGTTACGTAAAAAAAGGGTCTAATTTGTCGGTAATGTGTTACTTGCATGGTATGCTGCAAACAGGCCATGAAATAGCATCCAGGATTAAAGGTTTTAGTCTAAAATTACTTGTAAATATGCTGCAGAAAACTTATTTGTTGTCTTTGGATCAAGAAAAACGGTGTCAAATTTGTGACGTAGGTTTAGATCGTGACGTAATGCGTGCAGATAGTTACGTCATAATGTTGCCATGTAACCACGTTGTTTTGCAGTTTTGAGAGCAGGCATCCCCTAAGAACATGTTATTTGGCTGTAACAAAAAATAAATGTATCGGTGTTAGAATCACTCCGTCGTTTAGAGCGGAATATGTTGCAAATCACGACCATTCCACCATTTAATTCTAGTGATTTTTAAATATAGATCCATAAGTTATTTTATAATCTGAAGAAAATTCATGAGTAAGATGTGTTTTGTATGGGTGTCACTAAGTAATACTTTTAGACAAAAGCGTCAAAGTAGTTGTAACCCTTTTCTATTTTTGAGGAATTTCGTTCTTATTTCTGAAATGTTAGCCGAAATTCCGCAGAATGGAAAAGGTTACAAATGCTATGGTGTTTATCTGAAAGCATTACTTGCTGATACCTGTACAAAGAACATTTGATTCATGAATTCTGCACAAATTTGAGTGTTTTACAAAAAAACCCATCGATATTAGTACACCATTTAGTGACCATTTAAATTGATTCGGCACAATCTTTATGAAAAAACAGCGACAGTTTCTACAGCCTGTGTACACGCATAATTATGGTTGTCAAATTGAATAAAAGAAAACAGCCTTTCGGTCACATGTTCATCGAATAGAGACTCGCAAACCAAATCTCCTGTTATAACAAAGTTGCTACCAACAGATTCCACTCACCCACACCCCTGACCCTCATCCAAAATTATCAGTTTTACCAAAAGTATTTTAGGACCACAGGAACTTTCATTTACTAGACTGTTGAAATAAATGAAATGCATCCATTGAGGATAAATGTATGTAGCCAAGAAATGGTCTTATCGCCCTGAAAATAAAGTGTAGGCTAAAAATCTCATTTATGTATTCGAACTTTCTTTGCAGATCTCCACAATGGTCAATATATTCCACAACCAATCAGTAAATGTAACTTGTTGTGTGGACGTGATACCTCATGCTGTGATGTGATGGCCTCTTGTAGGTGTGGCACCCACACTGGAAAGTACGAATGCATGTGCAGACCTGGCTACTTTGGTTATGGACTTTATGGAGACTGTATTGGTAAGAGATGTGAAGTTAATAGTTTTCAGAGACCTTGATAACTATTCTTAAAAGAAAAAAATACATTATTAGTATTCTAAAAAAACAATCACCGACTTATGACAGGCGACATGCACTCTGATTTCTTCCAGTTTCATTGACTTTGAGATCTTGATAATGCCAGTGCATCGCTCCCTTCAAACAAATGTCAGGTTCTGTCATTGTCAGGTTATTTTCCAAAAGTGAAAGCCAAAAAATGTCATTTAAGGCTTAGGGTATACATGTGTACTAAACACCTATGCCAGTCAATACCATGAATTGAATGACAAACAAATTCTTTTGAGATGTCATATCAACATATCTTGCTCTCTACCTTTGTAGCTTGCCCCACCGGTACATACAAGAACAATACAGACCCAGGGGACGTGTCGACGTGTACACCCTGCCCGGACGAGAACCACGTCTCCCCACGAGGCAGCGCGTCCGTGACGTCGTGCTACTGCAGACGTGGCTACTATGACGTGGGCAATCATCGCTGTGCAGGTGAAGCCCCGATTTTATCACGCCACCGACGAAGTCTTCTGTTACCTAAAAATCAAAGTAATTTAAAATCAGATTTCATACAGAAAATAACTAAGCATTTGAGCGCTTATTTCAAGCTTGCTTTATGTTAATTTCAATTTTACTCATCAATCTGTTTTGTTTCATGCACGCTAAAGTTTCAGTTTATCTTGATTTAATAAGTTTTATTGTTTCTTTAGTGTGATATTTGCTATATTCCTGTCAAGGTAACTAAAATTCTTCTTACTATTTTTTTTTTTTTACTTTTTATCCTTTCTGAGTGATGGAATTAAGTATATTGCTGTCCACTATGTCTTTTTCTCAGGTTTATTTCTTTATTTTTCTTTTATTTTCATGACCTAAAGCTTTTTAACTCAACGGAACCCTGTACTGATCAGTATGTTTATTTTATAGCCATGACTTGTCCAAAGCTCCAGCCTCCACAAGACGGTTATTTTGTTCAGGACACGTGCAGTAACGTGTTTAATGCGGCCTGCGGGGTAAAGTGTAAACCTGGTTATAAACTAGTAGGAAGCAGTGTGCGCCTCTGTGGTGCAAACGGGGTATGGTCAGGTCAACCAGCAAGATGTGAGGGTATGTATTCACTGTGTAACCCATATCTGGTCTTTTTAATGATCTGCATAACATTTGAAATCACAGAAGTCCTGAAGGACAGTCTTGATCTGTTACTACGCTAAAGGGTTGACATTGGAAAAAGTACTGTAATTTAATCATCAACTCTTCAACACAGTTGGTACTAATATTTTGTTTGCTTAGTGATACAATAAATGAGTCGGGGCTAATTTATAATTTTTATGTCGTTCGTTCCGTTTGTTTGTGATGGTTTAATGGTTGACACTTTTGTGAAGATGATGCAATATGAGTTCATTTTAACTTAAAAAATGAAAAAGTTAAAAACTTAAAAAATTTAAGTGCACAGATGTAATATTCAAAATATTTTACTGAATATTAAATTTCTATTCAGTGAAGAAATGCCCCACACTTAATCCACCGACCAATGGAACAATGAGATGTTCGACTTATGACTTTTCTTACGGTACGACGTGTGAGTTTTCCTGTAATGCTGGATACAAAATCGTAGGAAGCAAGATCAGAAGTTGTCTTCCTATCGCATTCTGGAATGGGATTTCCGCAAAATGTAGAGGTGAGTTATTGATGCCTACTTGATTAAAACTGGATTTTGCCCAACAGGGCAGGATGATTTCATGCTTTGCTTATGCTTTTCAAAAACCTGAACAATCAGTACGTGTAATCATTTCACGTGACTAAAATAATGTAGAAAAAGAAATTACCTTAAATTGTTTTTAAGACATTAAAACTGTTCACATGACTGATGAATAATTCATTACATGGCAATTCGTGATCCATGAGAAACTAAGTACAGTGACCTTCCTGCAGAACGACCACCTGGTTCAGGCTAATAAAGTGGTCACTCTGAAGGAATGGCTGCTCTGTAGGAAGACTATGTTGGCCAACATGCTTTTGATGTTAGAGTGCTGCCCTGGTCACCATTGTTCAGGCCACATTTGAATATAATTCTTTGTGTCACAGCAGCTTCCATATGTCTCAGTTTGAGATAGAATGCTGAAATTTTATGTTTTTGAGTGTGAGATTTTCACATCACTTCCTGCAGACTGCTAAAACATTGTCTGTGATAGGCTCAGCATGTTGAAAAAGGCCTCTCAGTAGGACAAAAGGGACAATATCTGGCCTAATGTGGTGGCTGTTGGTCCTTCGATAAGAATGGCTGCTTGGTAAGGTGTACTTTAAACAGAAAAACTCAAATACTATGTGTAAGTGGCTGGTCCAAAGAAATGGCTGCTTGGTAGGGAGGTCTCTCTGTAGGAAGGTCACTGTATCTGGTGATGCCAGTGTGCCAGCATGGATTGACCTACATGAAAAATGACTGCGCAGTCAATCCTTACCTGTACGGGTACCCAGGACAGGCAATCCTTACTGGTATGCATGAACAGGACAGACAATCTGTACCACCTCATTGGGCAATACAGATTGCATGCCCCCATGAAATATTGCCTGCCCTAATCTCCCTTATCAGGCGGCTCTTTGAAGTGAAGGTACCCATCACGGCATAACCACCAGCACCTGGAGCCCAGCCATGCTGAGATCTTGCTCTCATCCCACTCAAAAGGTGTGGAGTTACGTGGCTTCATGAAGCAAGATTCATATTTCTGTGAATATATTTGGAAATGTACAAAATTTTGTACATTTCCTAATATATTCACAGAAATACGGGGCGGGTGACTGCATAAGTGCTTCACTGCAACCCTCCCTTCATGGAACTGCGTACTCCACATGTGTTGAGCGGGATGTGAGCAGGATCTCAGTGTGGCTGGGCTCTGGGTGCTGGTGGCTTCTTGGCTACCTTCACTTCCCAGAGCCGCCTGATAAGGAGGGTCTGTGTAGGTGAGTTTATCACGGGGGCATGCAATCTGTAACGGCTATTTTGCGGTAAGGATTGCATGCGCAGTCTGATTTTTGATGTAGGCCAATCCATCTCTTTACACCGGTATTTCAATATTGTTTCGTCCAGTAATATCAGGTCAAGTGCGTATCTTTATGCATGGAGATCACAAATGATATGAAGGATTACACTTCTCCATTCACGTATTTGAAGCTGTAAACTGTGCACCCTTACCAACAATTATGGATGGTATAATACAACCGGCTGCTTGCACCAAAGACGAGGTCATTTCCGGTACAAGATGTCGTGTGAGCTGCAGGGAAGGATACAAGCTGCAGGGCGAGAAGGTTGTAACTTGTGCGGACAATTCGATATGGGACCCTGGAGATACGGCAGGCAGTTTTTGTTTTGGTGAGAAGTCCATTCTCAAGTGTAAATAAGTGGCATCACAAGCATAAACTATTTAGTCTCAAGTGTATAACTTTGGTATCACCAGAACAAAATTATTTAACCTGTGAAGTGGGATACAATCGTCTGATTAAATTCAAGAAACGTTTAATTTTTTGAGTTAACGAGTTTTTATGAATGTTATTTCAGATACATCACCTCCAGACATAACGTGTCCGCCTGACATAGAAATAGATGCTTTAGCCGAGGCCAACTTTGCAGAGGTAGAGTGGCAGGTCCCTGTGCCCGTGGACAACTCGGGTGTGACCGTGTCACTGAGTGTTGTACCGGCGCTTGTCCCTCCTACAAACCTACCGATCGGCAAGACAAGAATCACATATACTGCGACGGACAGTAACAAGAACAGTATATCATGCAGCTTTAAAATCCTTGTTCAAGGTAATAAATATTTGCACACAGATTTTTCATTCTTTGTACAAAATGATATTGATTTGAGGTGATACCAACAACCGAAACGACACAAACCTACTGCATGTCATAAAAACTTGTGCATCATTTGAGACAATTGATGTAGGAATCTGCAACTGTTGGAAATCATGCATTCACATGGTCAGGCCAATAGTGCACTGTAAATCGAATGACATTAATTGGCAGAATAATTTGACTTGTGCAAAACTTGATTCACGTCATGATTTTCGTTACTTAAGACAAGGAGCCTCCGCGAGTTGATAGCTGCATCTCACCACCGCCGTACATCCTGAAGAAAGGTCGTCGTGCACCGGCAACATGGGACGAACCAGTGTTCTCTGACAACTCGAGAGGGGTGCTAAATATACAAAGAACGCACGCCGATCTGAAGAAGTTCTCAATTGGAACAACCCTAGTCAGATACACAGCAACGGATAAATTTGGAAACAATGCAACGTGTGTGATTAAAATTGTGGTAAAAGGTATTTATGTACACACATATCAGTTCTTCACTGTGACTACAACTGTTTGGAAATTTGGAATTTTAAAATATTAAGTGCCAAAATGCTTTTTAAAATGCATTTTTCTCACAGTTCACAGATCTTGCATCAGCGGCTTGCATTAAAATAGTATTATTCATCACTATAACAGAGCATGCCTGTGCCAACCCTCCTATGCCAGCTCATGGTGAACTGCACTGTGATACCGGAAGCGCAGGAATACGGTGTAACGTGACATGCCTACCTGGGTACGGTTTTGCACTGCAACCGGCACGTGTTTACAGGTGTAGCTTTGACTCGGGAATTTGGCAACCGGAAAATAAGTATCCATGGCCCGACTGTTCAGGTACAACTTTGGTTTTCTTTTGTAAGTTGGCAGTCAATGCGAAAATATTAACCACCGAAGAATTCCACCAAATATGGATAACCTTTATGATGCTTCTCACACCATTCTAGTTGACAGAAAATACAGGAGAAAACTGACGTCCCGACGTATTATGAAAACATATATTCATTTCCCAACAGAATCAGAGATGTCGAAGAGAGTTGTGCAGATGACACAGATGTTATTCCGAGCCGAGGACTCTTGCACCGACAACCTGATGCTCAACACTATAGAAGCCGGGTTCACAGAGTATGTAAAACAGAAAGTTCAAGAATATTGTCATCACAGCATAACGTGTGCAGTAAAACACATCAGCAGTCACTGTTCTGTGTCGTCAGATGAAGGTATGACGTTTATTTTGTGAATTACTTTAGTATATTCAGTGGCTAAAGCAGGCAAGAATATAAAAGAACACAGGTGACTGCACAATAAACTGTTCTGTCGTTGAACTTTAAAATAAGGTTACAAATTTAAAAATTGAAGTTTGGTTATTTAATTATTTGTACGAAACAGCAATATGAATAAAAATTATTTTTTTTTATATTTTAGAACAATTCTGTACATGAAATACCAAACTATAAAAAGCTCTTATGAGTCCATACTACATGTCTATGTAGTCAAACCACACCTTACTTGAATACAGTAGACTTTCCTTTGAGCGACCACCCTATTTTCGGAAGAAAAGTGGTTGTAATGGGGTGGTGGTCTTGCAAAGGAGGGTTATTTTTTATGTAATTTAATGTGTTACATCTCAAGTCTGACGGTCTTGCAAAGAAAGGTTCGTCGTGCAAAAGAGGATCCGCCCAAGGAAGTTCCACTGTACAGTTAACTGTATTTAAACATATTTGCAGAAACCAGGAATAGCCTGGAAATTAAAACAAACGAAATATCCGAGGATAACAATATCCGAAGACGAAGAACTACAACTAACACGTATAACCTGAATATGCGCTTTCAGGTGGAAGGTAAACATAAAGTACAATGCACTCACGTTAGTAAATGAGTAAATAAGAACAGTGTAATATTCCACAGCTCTTTGTCTGAATTTCGATTATCTGAAAATAATGTACCTTGCATAACGCTTAAAAAATCTTTGCAAGAATTACCAATGGATGTTAAGCCTTCGTTTAAGTTTCCAAACCAGCTAGTTCGTAGGAGGAAATGCACAGATCATAATCAGAAATGTCCAACAATGAAATATACAATCATTCAGTTATGGCATACTTCTGTATGTGTATGCATTCATAAACAAATGAACATAAAATCTACAATAAATCCTTAACTTAACAATGTACTTTAATGTGTGCTAAACAATGTACAAAAATATTTTTAGCATCTCGAATTCACACTATTCTACAGGTACTAAAACTATAATGGGAAGGAACCATTACATGAATGTACAAAAAGATTTACGGGAAAAAGTCGGTGAGGTGGTGCGTCGTCTAACTCAAGATGCCAAGCAGGGAGAGTTTAACAAGAGGTTGAATGCTCATGACCTGCACTTCCAGGACGTCGCAGATGACGGGCCGCCGCGCTTCATGTGTGCAGAGGGAAGCATACTACAAAACAAGGAATGCGGTAAGTGTGGATGTTTTTTTAATTCCTTGAGAGTGGCAGTTTCGTTGCTAAATTTAGCTGAATACAGGCTCTATATTTGAATAGCGTTGCAAGTATTGTCCATCCAATGAATAATGAGAAGTTCCACTTGCCCAATTCATGCGTGATTATGTCACATCCTATTTCTTATTCGGAAAGTTAAGTCTTGAATTGTGCCATTCCAAATGAAGGGTCGACCTTCAAACACTGGTTCTGTTCACATGAATAAGTTTTACTGTTAGCCGTGATATCCTGAGTACACATGTGATAGTTATGCAAGCAATAAGTGTTGCAACGGTTTACCGATGAAGAAGTTTTACATACACGTAAATACGTGACAGAGAAGTTTAACTGAAAATTAACTGTCTGCTGCCAGTAGTCTTGGCATTTTAAGTACAACACCTTTGGACCCTGTCATTTCTTCAGTTTCAAACTTTGATTTCAGTGTTTTCAATGATTTAACATCAGTATTTAAACCAATATATTTGCCCGAGAGTGAACCATTCGCATCGTACAGCCTAAGCATTTTTTCAGTTACCTTCAATAAAGGTCGCTGCTTGAGAGTGCTGTTTCAAGGAGAGATGTTCCAAGACCGACCACTGTTTTTTTATAACATCATATGCCTCAATACTTGATACTGGTTCATGGTTATATGAATGGCCACCTATGACATACAACTTGTCTCCAACGGCATTTAAGGTACATTGCCTTCTTGCGTAGTTCATATGAGCTCTTTGCAGCCACACTTCATGCTTTATGTCATAAGAATAGAATTTTGTAGAATCTTCACCGGAGGAGTTGTATCCACCTGCAACATACAGCAAGTTCTTGTAAGTACATCATGAAGCATAACCTATTGGAGATGTTATGGGTACCAATTCACTCCATTTGTTGTTGAAAATGCTGTAACTAATTGTTCTGTCTACAACCTGTGATGCTTTCAAGCAGTAGTCTGAATCTTGCTCGACTAACATCCCACCAACTAGTATGATTCTGCCATCGATAAAAGAAGCTGTGTTTCCAGTTGTTCCAGGCATGTGCGAGTTACTGCAGAACGTCCATGCTCTGGTGTTCGCATCAAATCTCTCCACTATGAGGGAAAAGTTTCCACTGTCAGTTCCGAATACGAATAGATAATTGCCTACACTGTAGACTGCAGGCGAGTTCCGTGCGTACATCATTCGTGGCGAATCTTCTCGACGAATAGTCACACTCGTGTCCTTGCAAATATCAGTTTTGGCGCATGAATGTAATTTAACGTGTGACGTACTAGCAAATCCCTGTTCAGCTTTTTTTCCATACTCTAGCACAAGAACTGTTTCAACTCCCCTCCCTACATTGCCGCATCAACTGAAAGGTTGGGAATATATCTGAGAATGAAATTTTAGAGCTTCCAAGACGAGAGTAAACAACTCTGTGTCACGAGTGTCCGCGTTCACATATTTAGACTGCATAACTTCGTCCGTAAGCATCTCGGCTGGTATTAACGTAAAGCGGACACAGTTCATCACTTCATTGAGATGTTGGATTCTGTCGGGCGAGTATTCGAGCCACCTACATGCTGCTCGAAACACCTCAACTTCTTGGCCATTGACGCAGAGAAGATCACTTCTCAGAAAACTGAGAAGTTTCGCCTTTGAGAGGTTTTGGAAACCTTCCGTTTTGCTCACGTTAACAAAATTACCATACAGATAATCTTTGAAGTTGTGCAGTTCATATTTTTCTGCAGATTGCAGGTAGTGAAAGTATGTCGATGGGGTTACATTTGATTTCATGAACCTCTCACAGTGGTTAACTATGTCAAACAGTTGCAGCATGTGGGACACTGAGAGTACTCTACATACATTTTTCTTTGTTAGGTTCAATTTAGACGAATAAATACAGTCGAGAACAACTCGAAATCTTTCTTCGTTCATATCACGAAGAACGATAGGTTTCACTCTTAAGTAAAGCTGCAGCATCGGTTGTTGTCGTGGACACGCTTTCTCTGAAATGCCCACAGAACATGCCACGGAAGTATGGACTGGCAGCTGCAAGCACATTACGATGGGCACAAAACGTGGTACCGTTCACTTGTAGTTTAACATCGCATAGTACAGTTTCGTTCCGCATCGCATTCAGACCTTCAAGTATGTTCATAGCACCTGTCGCTACCTTGAAGCTGGGCTCCATTGTTTTCGTTGACCGTAAGCTACAAGAAGAAATTGAGTTGTCAAGTTCCTAATAGATACCTGTGCTAACCCATTTGAAATATAAAATTACAACAGTAATTCACGAGTTTCTGGATTTTCAACATTCGCTACAACTGGATATCGAGATATTTCACCAGGTTCATTTCATGTTCACCAGGCAATGTTCTGTCTGGGGAATGTGTTTCATGTTCCTGCTCCTGGTGTAAAGTGTAGCGTGGTTTTCCGCCTGTCTGCTTAGATCTAAAATTTTATAGAAAGCACTCACCTGCGACAAAATTGTTTTTTCCTTAGATATTACGATAAGCATGTACAAACGATATGTATAAGCTGTTCTGGATATTCTCCGAAGTTCTTTGCCGAACGATGGAATCAGCTTTTCAGTCTAATGGTATGCATATCTGCAAATTTAGAGCGGGCAAAACTGGTTACGACCTCTGTGTACAATGTGATTGGCTGCCTGATGTTATTTAAAGCCAAATTACGTCACGTTATATACAAATGAAATAAGGCTCGGTAAAAATTGCTCGCACAAAATAGGCGCACAAGAATTTGGGGAAACATCGAGTTACATGTGAAATTATCCACTGGCAACTTCCTGCTGGTACACGCAGACGCGAGTCACAGCCCAATTTCAGTCACGTCTTTGATCTGGAGCAAGCAAGCTAAACGAGGGATGACCTGTCGGTGCACAGAGTCTATTTACCAAGAATTTTCTAAGTCCAACACTAAAATACACTAAAAAAGTTCCCCAGAAAGTATCCAAAGTGATTTGAAATCACTTGAATCCACTCTGTTTGGCTTGACTCCAGTCTGTCCAGTTTGATTCTACTCCGTTCAGCTTGGCTCTAGTCTGTCAGAAAACAACTAAGCCATCTCGTCAAAAGAGAGACCCTCAGCTCTCATGACCTGTTTGTGCACAGAGTCTCGTGCCGCAACCTTGACTGGCTTGACTTTAGTCTAGACCAACTTTTTATAGAATTGCCTGAAATGGCCAGAAATGCCTTTTCCCTATTCGGGCGGGGGAGTGGGGTGAGGGTCTGGTCCTAGAAAACTCTTAATGGCTGCTGGGAAAACATGAAAACCATCTCATGTGCACAGAGAGCCTAATCAAGTATGGGAATGGAAAAGTTTGATGAAAGCGGTAAAACGAGTAAAACGATGTCGACTTAAGTGGGTCACATTGTATTGAAATTGGTAAAGCAGCTTTGACTGTCACTTTCACCGACTGAAGATTTCATTTGTAGTGGAAATACCGTATTCCCTCTAATTATGACACCCCCTCTTTTTCTAAAGCAAAAATAATAAATTTTTTCTTTCAGCAATGCAAAAGCAAAGGTTTTCATCTGATCAAGCATCATTTTCACTGAGGGGAAGACATTTTAAGTCCTAACCTTCATCAGGGTTGCCACTCTTTAGGCGGTTCAAAATTCCCTGACTTTTCCCTGATCCATCGGTCATTTTCCCTGACCATAAAGAATATTTAAGCATATGTACAACCACATTTTCCACATATCTAAGACAAGCAAAAT
Source organism: Haplosyllis anthogorgicola (assembly GCA_038406195.1). NCBI lineage: Eukaryota > Metazoa > Annelida > Polychaeta > Phyllodocida > Syllidae > Haplosyllis > Haplosyllis anthogorgicola. Next base: position 685 of record JBCAUI010529475.1, on the reverse strand, counting down.
GTGGCGGCTTAATTTTAATTAAATCTGTAGCATCTTATAAATTCAGATATTAGGGACTATTTCATGGCAACATGGTAGCATGAAACATTTTCACATTTAATGGTGGTAAGACCCTTTGCAATAAATTTGCTATCTGTGTAGCTTCTTATACTTGTAAGCTCCAGGTGTAGAATGTAGAAAAAAAGGATCAAAGTGTGAAGAAATGATGCCAAGCATAGCAAGGTTTTAAAAAAATTTGAGTCATAAGATGTCGAGAATGAGAAGTAATTATAATTGTCAGACCAAAATTCCCTGACTTTTCCCTGACCTTGATCAAAACCTCAAAATTTCCTGGGCAAATACCAAACTAAATGAATTAGGCCTACAAGCAGAATTTCAATATGGCAATATTTTTCGGAGCATAAAGGTTTTGCTGTTTTATTTGAATTGCATTTATTTGCTGCTCCTTGCAACATAAATTATGTGTAAACCATGACGCTCCGCTGAGAACTTAAACTTTAGCGAACTGCAAAATCTACAAAATATTGCTAGATTTGCCGCTTTTTAAAAATCCTGTTAGGGAAATGTAAACAATAAACAAGTCTTCAGGCGAAATTTTGAATGCTAAATGTTGTATTATCAATTCGTTTCCATTAACCGTATGCAATAATTCGGAACAATTCCAATTTCCAATAATTAGAGTACA
>JBCAUI010529464.1:0-11405 GCA_038406195.1 Haplosyllis anthogorgicola | reverse complement strand
CAGACAATAACACTAAAACTATGAAATCATGGACCAGTGCTCTGACCTGACTGAAAGAGTCAGTCTATGACTACACATCATGAAAACAGTTGGATCCTTATTGTTGTATTGATTGATGCCAATTGTCTTGTGCCATGGTCATAAACTGATTCTTTTAGTATGGTCAGAGCATTTATCCATGACTTCATGGTTTTGCTGTTATTTTCTGCATGCACCATTGCACAGTACAACAAACTGTGAGCCCTGAGTGCAGTGAGGTAAAATTGTCTAGAAAAATCAGAAGGTGTCACTATCTCCTAGGGATTATGTCTATTTAAAGACTCGTATCAAAATGCAGAGGCTTTAAAACCCATGGGCAGAGCCACACAAAGTCCAAAACAGGGGTATCAGTGGCCCGACAACATGGTTGCGCACTGGTCCCTGATAAGGGACTGTGACGGTTGCCGCCAAAACCTTTTTTTTTAAGTTAAAACGGTAATATTAAGTCAAGCGGCGAACGTAACGTCTGTGTTGAGTAACTTGGCGGTGTTATATTTGCCACTGAGGTGGAACCTGGTAATTTCCATTGCAAACTTTCCCCATTCAATCAACTAGCCAATTGGTTCCCCCAGTTCAACCAGTCCTTTTCACCAAGGTTATACACTGTGAGTTACAATGGAACCTATTGGTTACTTTGCAAGGCACAGTTAATTTTGTTGCGAGAATTTTTATTGCACGTACCGTATCAGAATTTTAACATGGAACCTTATTGGAACTCCCTTATATGCCCTTACGTACACAATTGATACGATTTTGTGTAGTAAAGTTGACATTATACGGGCAGCCTGACCTCGCCAACACTGTTGTCACGTGCACAGTAGTTTAAGGCCAGAGACGAAGTGGCAATTCTACTAAATTACAGACCTTTTAACTCCTTAGAGATAATTTTATTGCCCATTTTTCGTCAATAACAATAAGAATGAAAATAACTTCTCCTTGTGGTGTGATTTTTTGAGGACAACTTTTATTTTTGAAAGAAACGGAACGATCTTTTGAATTATCCTCTACTGACCTAAACTGCTTTGGATAAGTATAGTAATCCAACTCAGTAAAATCTAGCATTTTAAAAACAAAAGAATTTCACAATGTGAATTTCTATTCTATTGTAGAGTGCCAGTTTCGTGTGAAAGTTAAAGTTAATTTGCTCTTGATATGCCACCAATTTCGCACAAACTGTACATCAGCTGTGGTTTACAATCTTTAATTTCCCAGGTGGTATCTCACCCAACCTTAGTGTGAGCCATCACCTTAAAGTGATGAGAAAAGGGTAACTACATCCCATTCAGGGCCCATGCACTCGAACCCGTCCTACTAATGTTTTGCTGGAACCAAGTTTACACCGTGGTCTGGTGAGGCTGCAGTTTACTGAGACACTACCCAACGAGGAGGACACTTGTTTTCCTTCACAATAAAAATATTTGTCTTCCCAGTTTCTGGTGGTTTCACATGTCTCAGTAAATATTTTCCCTTCAAGGGTCTTGTATTTCAGTACAAATATACGCATTTCTGTGCTGTGCCGGATGATAAATTATTGCAGGGCTTAATTTAAGGTTGTGCCCAGAATAAATACCAAGAATACATATAAACCAAATATAATTGCGGAAGTACCTTCACATTCTAAATACACATTTCCTAACCTAACATTTCTTCAAGCTCCCAGAATAATGCAAGCCAAAAATAATGTTACTCCAGAGAACCTGGTCCGGGTCCCGAATACAACTTCTATCGTTTCTAGGTTTAGTTACATGGTTGGCGCAATTTATCCCGGATCTAGCTAAATTAAGACGTCCACTACAGCAGCTCACCAAAACAGATGTACCCTTCATCTGGACCCTAGCCACACAGAAGCCTTTGAAAACCTCAAACAAAAAATTACTAATGATTGCTTAATACAATTTTTCAATCCAGATTTACCGGTGTATGTCAAGACAGATGCATCAAAATTAGGTTTAGGGGCAGTGCTCCTTCAACCAGATTGTGAAATAAAAAACAAAGCAGAGACTGCAGATGATGTACCATCAAACTTACGACCAGTCGTGTATGCTGCGAAATCACTTTCAGATGTGGAATCTTGATACACAAACATTGAAAGAGAATTGTTAGGTGTGCTTTTCATGCTCGAGACATTGAAACATTTTGTATATGCAAGACACTCTACTATTGTAATTGACCATAAGCCTTTGACTTTGCTTTTTAGAAAGAACGTCACAAATACTAGTCCAAGACTGGCTAGAATGCTTTTGCACATTTCTGATTATGACTTTAATGTTCTATATCAACCAGGAAAGAAGATGTTCCTGTCCAATGCACTTTCAAGACTTAACTCACACAATGAGAAGGATGGGAAAGAAAGTGAAATGCAAGACCTAAATGTGACCATCCACGATGTGGACGTTAACGTTTCAGAGTCTAAACTAAGTGAAATCCTTGATGCCACGCAGAAAGATGAGGATTTACAAATCCTAAAGCAATACATTTACGATGGCTGGCCTCTCAGGTATCTGAATGTATCGAGTCTGCCCAGCCTTACTTTAATTTCTGAGAGGAATTATACATGATTGATGGATTGGTCTTAAAAGGTTCACGTATTGTGATACCAGAGTCTCTACGTACTGATGCATTAGAGAAGTTACACACATCCCATTTGGGAATTTCTAAGACAATTTTGAGAGCCCGTTCTTAAATTTATCGACCCAAAATTAACAAGGATATTGAAAATCTTGTTCAACGTCGCAGTTTGTGTCAGGAGAATATGAACAAGCAACAGAAAGAACCTGTGATTCCGTCAAAGCCAACATCACCTTGGTCTACCCTTGCAAGTGACATTTTCAAATTTCAGGGATGCTTTTATTTGCTGGTTGTGGACAAATTTTCAAAGTTTATTGTTGTCCGCCACACGTACACTCACACTGCCAAAGAGACAGTTGCGCGTTTTATTTCTATTTTCAGTGAGTTCGGAGTTCCAAAAGAAATTAGATGTGATCGTGGTTCCAATTATACTGCATCGTTATTTCTTAACAACATGAAAGATTTAAACATCCGAGTGTCATTTTCCAGTTCATACCATCACTCCAGCAACCAAGCAGAGTGCTCAGTGCAGACGGTGAAAAGATTGATGAAAAAGTGTGGAGACACTTGGCGTTTAGGACTACTGGAGTACATTTGTACACCTGTATTGGACACCTTAGCCTCACCAGCTTAACTTTTAAATTCACACAAATTTTAAAGGTTTATTACCATGTATCAAATTTCAGAACAACGACGCAGTCCAAGACGAGTTGCACAAGCACACTGTTAAGAATAAGGATATTAACAACAAACATGCTAAACAACTAGATCCATTAGTTGTAGGTGCTGATGTCATGGTGTTTAAAGATGGTAAATGGGAGTCAGGCCATATTTTGGAAAGATCTGATAGATCTTACAAGGTCCAGTTACAGTCCGGATTGGTTGTGTCACGTAACAGAATCGATCTCCGTCGGTCTAAAATTCCTTTCAAGTTGAAAGTACAAAGGGAAATCCCTCTAAATCCCTCTACCCTGTCTGACAAGCCTAAACTGGTACTGATTGTAAAAGAAGATATGCGTACACAAGGTCTGAAAATTTCCAAGGGCCCAGTAGCCGTAGCTGTACGTCGTTCTACTTGTGTAAGCAAGCCACCCGATCGGCTTGATTTGTAAATTTAAATCACAATTCCTATGTATTTTACCCGGATTTTAATTCAAAACATGCATCTTATAGTGTTTATTATTATATAAAATTTATGTGTGTCTTCACAGATATGTCTTCATTATAGCAGTGTGTCGACTTTGTGTACATTCTTCAAGAACAACGCAGATATGCCATCTTTAATTTTTCTGGGGAGAGAAGAAGAAAGAAAACAGAAGTTAAAGGAACTTGTGTATTTACAGACATTTAGGATCATTTGGATCCTTGGACACTAATGGTAAATTGTACCGTTTGTGCATTATTAATGTGCATGTATATATGTTCGAAATATCAAGTGCGTCTAGAGTTAAGACCCCAACAATTTATTAAAACCATTAATTTGATCTTTATTTGGAATTTGTCAACTTACAATCAGCTATGTAGTCGTACATACACTTGCCAGTGATCCTTGTATAATTATGAAATGCACACAATATGGTTATGCATCGTTTATATCACTCGAAGTCGTGAATTCAACAGTTCAACTAATTTCATTTATATTTTATTTAGCCCCGCACCTTTTGGTATCAAGATCTCATTTTCAACCATGTTTGTATGATAACATGTCTGTATGTTTGTTAATAACTGGGTTTTGCGATCCTTTACATCGCTTTGTTTACATATCATTGTTTGCATTGATTTTGCATTGTAATGACGTTCATTTCTTTTCTTTTTAAAAGGGGAGATGTAACAGATGTCGTTCTGTGTGTATCCTGAATCGTAACGATTCCCTCTCCCATCATTGTAACATTGTAACCACTTGATCTCCATTGTTGGGACCGAGCACGCCATTATGGCTGCCAAATAAAGTTACACATTTAAGAACTCGTTTGTCTCTGTTCATACATCGAGAAATACTACACACAGGATAGTTTGCCATCGACCGCCCGTCGAACTCCAGTTAGGCCCTTTTTTAAATCATTTGGATTACATTGCTCTTTCAGGATTTTTAAAGTGCAGCAATCGGGAAAAAAATAAAAATAAAAATTGGCTTTTTTGGGACCAAAGCCAAACTGTTTATAAATATCGATAAAATATTTAATATTTCTCAATCGTCTCCCCCCCCCTCCCCCTACGGCCAAAATTTTCTTCATTTTCATGGAATTTTTCTTGATTTTTGGGCGAAAATAGGTGAAAATTGGCTTGGCGCCCCCTCCCCCCCTAAGGGCCGGGCGCCCCCCCGTACGGGAAATCCTGGATCCGCCAATGTGGATGACATTCTCATTGGGTATACCCTGGATCCATGTCCGTAAATTATACCAAGTAAGATCCTAGTGCATATGTATTTTCAGGCAGAAGAGGCCAGGAAACAAGGAAATGAGGCCATGAAATCTGGCAAACATTTCGAAGCTATGATTTATTACACGAATGCAATTAAACAAGATCCCAGAAACCATGAGTACTACAGTAACCGGTCTCTTGCACTGTTGAAGGTTGATCAGTATTACCATGCACGTTTGGACGCAGTTAAAGCAATTGAATTAAAACCAGACTGGCCGAAGGTAATGAACACTTAATTTCTTTAAAACAGTCGTTTTCTAACGACATTGTTTTTTTAAGAGCAGCAATGAAGAAATCTAAAAAAGACAAAATAAATAACAGTCCTGTAGTTTCTGATTTCTCGGAGCCACTGGTAAAGTGCATAATAGGAGAAATAAAAAAGTCTACACATTAAAATATCGATACACCTCGACCAGAATAACTGTAATTGCAATTAAATGATTACTAAAATGTTACGAAAGTAGAGTACGTGTGTAATATGCCAACATTGGACAAACATGCAACCATCACTCTTCTGGACTCCTATTTGAATTGTGCACGATCCTTACCAAAAAGATCGTTCTCACTTAAAATACAAGTAACACGTTGAATGAAAGAACTTTTCTTCAAAAATAAAAATAAAAATAATTACAGGCTTATTACAGAAAAGGTGAAGTAGAGTACAAAGCACAACACTACAAGGATGCTCTTAATTCATATAAAGTGAGTATAATAACATTTTATAATGTCAGAATTGCCATTAACACCGAGTGGTCAACAATAGGCTTAGTGTAACAATTTTAAGATATGTTCGAGAGAGAAACCGGAATGACGAGACATGTAAGATGATGTTTTCCTCGATAATCCTATTGTTTATTTAGGCAGGTTTGTCAATCAGTCCCGAAGATACAGGCTTACAACAGGCAGTACAAAAAGCAAGTGAAGCTTATAAATTGCAAAAGCAAAGTGAGTTTCGTAAAACATTGCTTTTCTTAATAATACCCACATCCTAGTTGTTTATACTGTACAATATGTATTACTTATTTGAATATTTTAGTGTTAACTTTTTTACGATACAGTAAATTCCGATAAAAATAAATTTCAGAGGAGTCACGAGTGCCATGGTGCGGCAGTGGTTTAGGGTTTCTTGTCGGATTGGTAATAGTTATAGCCGACGAAACAGTTGCACCTAGACCAGTATTAAATTATTCAATATTGAAGTTACTCCTCATAGCGACGCTCCTTGGTGTTGGTTATGCCGGTGCTATAATCTACAAGTAAGTGTCACACATTTCATTAGATTTTATCACGACAATGTATTAATGTGTTTGACATTTACAAAGGATTCTTATCAGGGATTTACAACTTGTCATATGCAATTGGTCATTCACTTTTTCGGTTTCCAGAATTTATAATCATTGCTGTATAATTAGATGACAGTTTTAATTTCAGATAAATTATTACAGTATTTATCCCCATTGACATGATTTATTTTACAAACAAAATACGGTTTACTAAAACTGCTTTGTCATTTAATAGTTGGTTTCAGAAAAATCAGAGAGAAGTTTTAATGGAAGAACCTATAGACCTTTTTGGAGGTAAGAATATTTAATTTGTTGAGCAATCTGTTTAGAGTACAGTCACCTGTAATTTATGACGAACTTTCATCAATACCTGAGCAAGGTAAAGTCATTTTTGTTATGTTATTATGCAGAGTGGAAACGATGATTTTAACTGCGTCTTGAGAGAGGTACTTCGGATACTTTGACACCGCTTTGTTTTTATTTTGTTTTACTATCTATTTATATTTTTGGATTATTTGGTTAACGTGTGCCCGTAAATGTTGTTGACATCGATACACACTCCTGAATGTAGCATTAATCATCGAGATTTCATGATGTACCTCTGTCTTACCTCAAAGCCCAGACGTCCACTGTGGCTTACATACGAGGTCCATATGGACCTAATTTTGGTTGTGTGTTTGTGTGCTTGCTTGATCTTGTCATCTCGTTAATTTACAAACGTTATTCTTTCAGATGGTACAGATGATGACTTAATGTATCCCAAGGGTGATACAAGTGATAGTTCATCTGCGAGCAACAGCAGGAAATCAGAGAAACACAGGAAAGGTGGCTCCTCGGGTGGAAGACAGAGATTTAAAAAGGGAAAGTCCTAGGATTAATTTGTGAACAATTCTGGAGTTTCATTTGTATCATTCCATGGATTATTTTAAGATGCTGTCATCTACAGAATGCAGCGTAATCAAATCTGAACAAAAACAATTTTTTAGCGGTCAGCAGCATCCAAAACTTATGTTTTAAACGAACATTCTCTGGTCGGCGTCATGTGAGTTGGATGTCGCAATTTCTGTTTGTTGTCCAAGTACAGGACGTTCCTTCAATTGCTGTTTTCTTCAGCCTTCAGCAAAATAAAGTTTAGGTTAACAAATGCCAGATTAATTTTAACGTTATGTCAAAAGATGCAGGTAATAACCTCAATTCTTTTTCAAATGAGTATTCTTGTTAAAACTGTACTATTTTCGGATGCATTGTTTTTGGCCCGATGTTGTGGCCCGATGATGCATGAGTGAAAAAACATATTACCAATCATGGATCTAAATAAACGTACCTTTTATGACATACAGAAACGTTCTTTTTTTACGTAAATGCTTTTTTTTAAAAGATTTTGTTGGACCAGGGTCCATTTGTGGGGCCACTGATTACCCCTGTTTTTGGACTTCGTGTGACCGTCCCCATGGGTTTTAAATCCAGGGTGGATCTCTTGCCTGCACTCTTGCTTGCATGCGGTGATCCCAAGGGTCACATCTGGTGTGACACCTGCCTTTATCACTAATAGAGGTGTACACTGTATAAGCATGTTTTCGGCATGGCCGGCTGGGCTCCTCTCACATTCATCAGGCGGGATCATTTAGACAAGGTTTTCCTCAATTTGCTTTCTGTAAGCAAATTAGCCTGATCAGGGAAACAAAATTAAACAAGAAGATCTCGACATAGGCTAAGGGAAAGGTATCTGATTAATATCCAGTACGAAAAAGGAAAATAAAAACGAGTTAGTCGTCCCAGACTTTAAAGGTGGTGCAGGGAAGTCAAGTCCCGTGGAAGGTGACTAATGTAGAGCAGAAGTGACACTGGCGTGTAATGGGTGAGCAGAGTTGGAGACCCAGTAGAATAGAGGGGTACGGGGATGTGGCCGCGATGGAAGGATGGTATGAAATTCGAATTTAATTCATTCCCTGCCTTCAGGACGGATGGGAAAGCAGTACTTGTAATACAGCGTCAGGTTAAATAGGTGTAACAGAGCTAGGTTGGTCGGCTTGTTTAAGAAAATTTGATTAAGAAAATCTTTTTCCATTTTTCAAATGGACATCCAATAACTGTTGATTACTTCGAAAATTACGTGATTACAAATAAATTAAGAAGGTATTTCTATGAAAAAAAAACCCCAAAAAATCAAGGCTTTTCGTAAGTATTCTGAAGATTCAAATCGTCATCACAAATCTTGCAGCTCCTCGTTGAAATATAAATTTGCACTTGGTGACTTTTAATAAAAGTATGGCTTCACCAGATTGTGTGTTGATTTTAAGCGGAAAGAGAAAATCCGGAAAAGATTATGTTACGGACATTTTACACGAAAGGTAGTACCGTTAGTAGCTATATAAAATGCCACTGACTAAAAGAAAAGACTGAAATCTTGATGTCAAACTTAAGCATCGTTTTTATCAGTTAATGTACAGAGCGATAATAAATGGCCAGAGTTGTGCATGATCATGTTCTTTACTAAATTCGGTTTCTTATTGTCTATCGAATGAAAATCGATAAGACTATATGCACCATGGTCTTGAGCCTGAAAAACTGACCATCCAGTCATCCCATTTTTGGTGGGGTGGGGTGGTATGGTATGAGAGTATAATGAGACTATGAGGTGGGGGAGGGTGGGGTGAGGTGCAACTCATACTTCACAATGGTTTTAACATTAAATGCAATTTAAGTGAATTTGTAGTGCACCTATAATTGCAATGTGCTTAACGTGCAAGTGAGATCCTTTGTTGTAGGGTTACATTAACAGAGTACAAAAATTAGGACGACCGAGGTTTACATTGAAAAAATTTATTTGAGACCTAGGCTGTATAGGCCACATTGGATTTTTCAAGACATGGATAGGCGTAGAATTCTGACTACTGCCAGTTGCATTACAATATTGTTCTTTATAGAAAGAACCTTTCTATCGTGTCAATTTACAGGAACATAGAGGATTTATTATGCAAGTCAATCAAACCATTGTCATCTACTTGTAGGCTTGGTGTCGGCAGTTGTTCAGTCTTGCGTTTATCAGGTCCACTGAAGATGCAGTATGCCAAGGTAATTAACGGAGACATTAACATTAACATTCATTGTCCAAGAGCAGCACACATTTACAAATATAATGCCCAACCGATCAGTTTTTGACGACACTAATAATTTACAATAGTATGATAGACATGAATCACTCCCGCAAGGAAAGGTAAATTTTATTATGTGTAGTGTTCTCATCAGAGTGTTCTCACCATGTGTTATTTTGTAAAATAACGCGGTAATATTTACGAAAAAAGTCATTTTGTATGGCGTTAAATTTTTCGTAAGAAAAATGGTCAGTTGTCAAAAGAAGTGATTGCTGTATTTTCTTTCATTGCAGGAACACGACTTAAATTTTGATAAATTGCTCGATGCTAGTGACTACAAAGAAAAGTACAGAGCAGACATGATTCTGTGGGGAGAAGAGAAAAGAAATGCAGATCCAGGTTATTTCTGTCGGCTCATATCACAGGGTCCTGGCTCAGAAAAACCTATCTGGATTATAAGTGACGCAAGGAGGGAAACTGACATTAATTATTTCACGGTACTTAATATCTTTGCATGGTAGTTTCCACTTTTAAAGATTTGTTAATTCAAACAATTGCTTTAATATCAAATTTGAAGCAGTGGATTGTGTAAGGATATAAACCTTAATAATCATACATTATATTTGATTTCTCTCTAATGCAGACACATTATGAGGAACAACTCATACGAATAAGAATAGAAGCCACGGATGAGACTCGCCAGAATCGTGGTTGGGTGTTTACACAAGGTCAGTGGCATGCTTGAAATTTTACATCTTGCTATCAACGAAATGCGGCGTTCGTTCAGCAGACTGTAATCAGAAGGTGGATATCTGTGTGCGAACAGCAACAGGAAGAAATCGTCGTAAACACTCGTAGTTCTAAAACACTATTAACATTTTAAACATTTGTACTTTATATCTGGTGCAATGGGTGCATGCCTTGAAGTTTGACACGGTTGTGATACATCTGTGTGGAACTGATATATATTTGTTTTCATTAGTGAAATAAACGTTAATGTACCTTGTTGCCAATTTTCCAGAATTTGTATACCGTAATTCTTCATTCATCAAAATTGATATAAGAACCTGCTTTTCCTTGTGCCGAAGACACTACGTGTTGGTATTTTTCATTTAATCTCTTTAATCTATACCAAATCACTTACTAACGTGTTTGTACTAACAGGTGTTGATGATGCTGAATCAGAGTGTGGACTGGACACGGGAGTTACATGGGATTTCATTGTTAACAATAATGACAATAGTGCTGAATTAGAAGAGATAATTCAACAAATTTTAGAAACCGTAAAAGTGAAAACTAATATCTCTTGACGACCGTATCAATGATATCCTGTGTTTGTTTAGGAAATGTTAGCGATGATCTGTTTATCAGTCTTAATTGTGATAATAATTGTGTTCGTACTGCATGGAAGAAAGCTACTTTAAATGATGCAAAAATTGGAACCATTGATAGTGAAAAGATTTAAAACATCAACGATAAACTGTAAGTTAATCAATAAAAGTTATCGAAATAATTGCACGCAAATTACTGTGCGGTTGTCGAAGAATAATGTCGATTTAAATTTATACCGTTCGTATTACAATATATTGAGGTTTTAAAATATTTATAGAAGATATTCGTAATGTCCGAGGTAGTCGAGCTACCATCTCCGGTTTGTACGCAAGTTACAAAGTTTGGCTTGTAAAGTTGAAGATTTCTATCAGTTGTCAATTTGTAGTGTACGGGCTTAATTATTCTTATTTTTCGCTGAGATAAAATATAATGAATTGTGAATGTCAGGTGTTTTTGTCCTACCAATTAGTATGGTGTTGAAATCTGTGTCAATTGTGTGTCGATCGCACGTGTTTCGTTTGATACCACGGAATGCTGTGATAATAGAGTAGGATGCTATCATTCATTCATATTGTTGTAATCAAATGTTCTGTCATGGCTTGTGGTTATGGCTGGAAGGTATCACAGAATGGATCTGCCCTACCACACAGTGAGGCATTCTCTGCCC
>JBCAUI010529453.1:0-11406 GCA_038406195.1 Haplosyllis anthogorgicola | reverse complement strand
GCCGACATGTTTGGCCCCCCCTTACCAATTCCTAGATCCGATGCTGTAACCACTGCGTGTGAATATATATACACTGTGATGAAGTCTCCCCGACCGTGGAATTATTTCTGCAGCACTTGCGCATTGGACGAAAAGTCAGACACAAGAGAAACAATCCTTTGATACAAACAACTACTTCATTTAAGGTTACAAGATAGATAAAGACTCTCCACTGGCTTGTACTCAAATAAGGCGGAGTACTCACAGGATGCATAATGGCATGCAGTACACATGCACGCAGCAATGTGCGGTGAGCCTTTTGGGCTTTTCCATAACTATTCCAGAATTTAACATCCGAGTGAATGACCGTTCCATGGATGCCTTACTAAACACGGCTTCTGTCTTCTCCACCTTCCTGGCTTCTGCACTTTAGGAACTGTTCTAGTATCTGGACACATTTAGAATCGTTCGAAGCATTAGTTGTAATTTCGAGATCTATGCGAATAAGATTCGGTTTTTGACCAGGTGCACACATACAGGCGTCTAGTTTCTGAGGTCATAGCTTATCCCGCATCAAAGTAAACAGATGCAAATGTCAACAGATCGGTGCCGTATGCCTTCTAATTTCTGTATGACCCTTATGTCTCTTGTACAAGAAATACTGCAAGAACGGATTTTTAAAACAGTTTATTGTGATTATGCGAGGGGTAGACACGAGAACTGCAACAATAGGATTCTCGCATTGCCCAATGTCCGCCTCTCTGGAACCACTACATATTTGTGTAGAGAGGGAAGATCCGTCAACACCGGACTAGGGTCATAGAACATAGTTTCAAGGAATAAAACGACATACAGATTACAAAAGTTATTTGCTCATTATTTTCACGTTTTTAATTAAAGACCCCCCTCCCTTCAAATAATGTTCATGGCACTCAATACCTTAGTTAGAATGAATACGGTATCAGGATTAATACTTGTTTACATGAGCATCAAACATCCCATTTAGCCGAACATTGAATTTGTGTAGCTTCCGATATCAACATATCATCCAATCAGTTAGTGATGAGAGATGCAGAGAAAAACGCACGGGTCATTTACTTTCATGTTTACGTTACCAATTTTTTAGTAAATAAGAATCTCTGGGAATCTTCAATCAGAGGTCATCAGGACAGGATATGGGCCAGTTAACATATTTCCGCCAGAACGTGTTCAAGCTTCACGTGTTTTCCGTAGCTGTACGCTTACACTTATAATGGTCCTGTTAAAAGTTAAACCAAGTGGTTAGTGCTGGTGAAATCACCAAATTCCACCTCAGAGATTTCCGAATTACTCGACGGTGTTACGTTTGCTACCGCGGTGAAATCCCCAGATTCCACTTCATAAACACAACATAACGCCTGGTAATTTAAGAATTTTTCTCATACGTACAACTTGAAGTCAGACGGGCCGCTTGACCTCTATAATGTACCAATTAGCCTATTATTAGTTTATCTTGTCAATAATGTTCCGTACCGAGATCTATTTTCCGGGACAATTGTCAAGTTAACAGGTCAAGCGTGAAATTTTCGCCTTATCTTCTTCATTCAGTGGCGGATCCAGGATTTCTCGTGGGGGAGGGGGGGCGCCAACCAGATTTTTGCGGAAAAATCCCAAAAAACTGCATGAAATTGAAGACATTTTGGGCCGTAGGGTGGGGGAGGCCGCGCCCCCCCACCCCCAGATCCGCCCTTGTCATTGTTATTGCTTAAGTGTAGAAAATTGCTGTACTTAATATCAGAGCTTTAACAGGCCCCTTGCTAACCCCCACAAACAGTTTAACAGTAATTGAGCGCAAAACGGGTGCAGATCGGAAGGGACAAAAGGATCTAAGTGCACAAGTGAGAAAGCGCGCCAGTGACAGATCCACCCTGGCTTCGAAATCGATGGGCTGAGTCAATCGAAGTCCAAAACAAAGGGTAACGGTGACCCATAATGTGGACTTCAGTCTACCCAATAAATAAACAAATAAATAAACTAGAGCCGCACGTCAAAAGTAACGTCGTGTCTGCCGAATGACGTCACAATGTTAGCAAAGTAATGTCATGGTAACAGAACTATTTCTTGGTACTACTTCTTGGCGTAGGAAAGTGGAAAGTGGGATGAACCTCGTCTTTGGATTCTGTGTTTTTTAGGCTGAAGACCACATACTCTGTCATTCGACAGACAATGAATAAATAACACGACAAAAATGTGAGTTGACCCATGGGTAGCAGTTGCTTTCTTATTCAACCGTCCCATTTTCGGCTCTTTGACAGAAAACAAAATAACGGATAGATGCGAGAATATTAGCCGAAAGCAAACGGGCCAGTTGTTGGTTTCTCAGGCCCCTGTGGGGGCTCCATTACCGAGGTCTGACCACTGGGTCAACTCCTTTCAGTATTCACTATATCAATCCGTAGGAAATTTCGGCAATGCCAGCGGAGAAAGGACCTCGGTCCACAAAAATGACATAAAATAAAACTAGAGCCGTTACGTCAAAATTAACATCGTGTGTCTGTCGAATGATATCACAATGTTACCAAAGTAACGTCATGGTAACAGAACTATTTCTTGGTACTTCTTAGTGTAGGAAAGTGGAATGTGGGATGAACCTCGTTTTCGGATTCTGAGTTTTTTAGGCTGAAGACCACATACTCTGTCATTCGACAGACAAATATCTGTATGCATATGTATTGATATTTTGCAGCAATTGTTCAGCAACTACTTGTGTTAGGAATGTTGCGAGTCAACAGTTTAATTTCTAATGTCAGACCTGCCCTAATATCATTGCATTGTAAATGGTTACACAAACATCAATCAGTTCTTCTACAAAGGACATCAATTAAAATTATTTGACATATTTTTTTATCCCTTGACTTGCAAGGATCGATCGTTTACAGTTGTGCATTATTTTTATCAAGTGTTTACTTGCTCACCGCACTGTCTACTGTAAAGTAAATCATGATATTATTATTTCGAGATATGGGATTTTGGCATACAGAACATTCCCATTAATATTAGTCTGCTTTCACATGTTACACTGTACTTATTTTGCAGACGATAATTAACGCAACATTGTTTTAGGCATACATTAGAAGCATACATTTTTTATGCACCATATCATTGCTACCTTTATATACATTTATGCATTAACGTTTGCGTGATTATTAAATATCCTTTTAGTTAAATATAATACGGGTTTTCTGGCCTTCTTACATTGGCTGTACTATTTAACTCATTTTCACTAGTCATTTGATATGCTATTACAGTATAATGGCATTACAGTAAATATAACACGGGTTTCTTGCATTACATTCAACTCATATCTCCTTATAATTGGCCGAGAATTATTCATATGGCATGCATACCACAATTTTCAAAAAAGTCTTCACAGTCAGCCTGAAGTTGGAACAAGTCTCCTTCAGATCGAACATTACAAAAAATGGCTAAAATTATTTCTAACATCATATTTTAACTTAAACTTGATTTCAATTTAAGATACGACTAATTAAACATGGAAAAGGTAAGAAGCATGGCATGTATATGAAACTCCGAACAAATAAATTGATAGGTTCGAATTAACCGGAAGACCTTATTAATGGTTAAGTGATCATAAAAATCTGGACTTGAAACATATTCCATTCACTGCTACAAACACATGTTTGAGTACAGTTTGCATACACTGACTGTCATTCGCAACGTAGCACAGCATAAGTGTCTCCACATCATAAATACAAAAGACCAAACTGTCCAGCTCAAGTAGCTTATATGTGTATGACTTCGTGGCTCTTTGTGGTTGTATGTTCCAGTTGTTATCTGTTATCAAACACAACTTGTTCGTATTTCTCTCCAGGTGCTTCTTTTCTGATCTGTTGACTACTTAATGCAGCAGTTCCAGTCTTTGTGACATAAAGTTGTAATCCTGATACTGCAAGTAGAAATGTACCATGTACTTGTTTCGAATGCGTCAATTACATTGATAAAAATGCACTGAAAATATTCTGTAAACATATACATGTATTTAGAATAATCCTTATTCACATACATAGTACAACCACATCTTACTGAAAGTCCATGTATAAATTTGTCTTCATCAAAATTCTATACCTCATCAGTGTTATGTTCATTCGGAATCATTTTACTGTGACTTCTTCATCTAATAGACTATTATTACAGTTTGCATTGTAACATTATCTTGGCATACCTAGTTAATTCTGTTTAATACTTGTATAAAAAAGTGTCAATGCAATGGGTACACGTAATTCAAATGATGTTGCAGATATTTAAACATTATCTTACCTTCAGCTTCTGCACTATCATTGGCGATGTTTGTATTTTTGATGAGTTCATCTACTAATTCGTCTGCATCTACTCTTGTTGAGTCAACTCTTCTCTCGTGTAGTGCTGCTGCCTCTAGTTTCTAAACAAAGAAATTACAGCATTGTAACGGCAGAGTTAACCACAAGTAGGAATCCCATACATGTGTTTGCACAGACAAATATATTGGCAATTCCCGAAATAAAATACATACATGTATGTGTGCTAAAAATTGCACGGTCTAAAATATTAAATTAATGTCTGATCACTGGCATTAACAAAATTTTACACTCTACACACATTAAGAATACTTCATATATTTAATTACCTTTTGTTTGTGAAGACTTCCAAATCGATCCCCACTAGATCCTGCACTTGGAGTTCTAAGAAAGAAAATAACCAAATATTTGTTAAAACTGGCAGAACGCTTTAGGCTTTTTTATTTTATTGTTTGGATTACACTTCCCTCCGCATTTCGGAATCGGGATTTCAGAAAACAAACCAAAAAAACAAAAAAAAAACAAAAACAAAAAAAAACAAAAAAAAAACAGCAACAATAACTCAAATAGCAGGTAAAATATGTCATACGTGGTAACATATAGCCACCACGGACATATCGATTATCATCATAACTCAATTGGAATTTTTTTAAACATGTTATTGATATTTGTTAGCAGTTTTGCTTTTTAGGGACTAAGTTAAATTTTTTTTTTCCGACTACCGTACTTCGGAAATCCTTCCAGTGCAATGTAATCCAAAATGATTAAAAAAAACAAGGTCTTATCACAGCAGTTATTTCTCACCGTAATTCAATCATTACCCTCATAACATGCATCAACGTATCTCGTACCTGTGATGAGTAATGGACCCTGAACTGGACTGTCTACTGTGGCCGCCCGGTTGTGAACTGGAATAACCGGACACTTCGGATTGTTTACTGGCATAACTGGAATTACGTGAATGTCCCGCGAGATCAATCTCACGGCGCTCCTCCTCTGTCTCTTCTGTTAGAACTTCTTTCTTTAGATTCTGTTCACTGCTGCCCTCTGCCGATATTAAGTACAAAACATTAGTCAAAAACACGTGTATACGATGTGAATAAATAGCTTAAAAGGACAAAAATGGATAAATTTAGCTACTGTTGACATTTTGCACGATAATCACATCAAAATACAGAATATATATTGACAATATTAACCTCCGGTGACAAGACTTGTTCGAGTTTTCCTTGGAAGACTGCCGAATCCAGAACTTCCCCTGGACGCTAGGCTGTCCTCACTGTAGTCCTCATGAGGCACTGGTCCCTTGTTGTCGGCATGTAGGTCTCCTTCACAAGCGGCTTCGACAGACGGCAATGCTAGCGTTTCAGATTTAGGCCTGAAGAATTGAAAAAAAAAATTCACGTTTAATTTTTATTAGTACATGGCACAAAACCAAGAAAAAATAAAGCAATTCTTTTTAAAGTCTTGTTTTTAGCTTATCTGCACTTGGAACAATGCGGGGTAGAATGTAGACAGGCAAAAATTGCTGAACATATAAAACGTACACTTTAAACAGCGGGTCTCCTGACAGCAGAGACATTTCAATGTTCACTTTCAGAGTTGAGTTGTCCTGGCGGCGTTTACTGTCATAGCCTTCCAGTAAGTAACGTCGAGATGACATGCCTGCACCAGCAAATTCCGACAAGTTGATATCTGCAAAGCCCAGCTTCTGATATGACTTACCTCCCTTCAATTCCTACAAACACAAATTACAAACATACATTACAAGTGTGAAAAACAGATTGACAATAAAATATAGGTCCATGGGGACATGCAGTTCCTTTGACATAACATCTAAAAGAAGGAATGTTGGTCATAATATCTGTGCAAAAATAGGTCCAGCTGGACCTGAGCTCATTTGGCATTATCAAAAACCTATGATGATTAAGTCACAATATCACATGGAATTAAATAAAGTGTCTAAGATCAAATCTACAGATGTGATTTGTGAAAAAAGACAAATATGGCTGCCAAACTGGAAATGTAGGTAGTATCAATATAGTTTTATGAGGAATAAAGAGGGTATCCAAATACATACAACTGCCAAATATGAAGTCTTTTTCTTCAACTGCAAGTCCAGGAGCAAGTTTAAAAAATATGGCTGCCAATTTGAGAATAATGGTCAGTTAATTTATTTGATGTGCAGTGGCTTTCAGAACATATATGTGCCTTAGGGTTTGCACCGGTGCACCGGTTTAATACCTCAAGGTGCACCAGTGTGGCAAAAAAGTAACGGTGCCAACCCCTAAATTGGTCACAGCCACATAATTTTTGCTAGGCTTTGAGATGGGACACAGATGCATGTGTGTGTAAAATATGAAGCCTCTGTGATGAATAGTGTGCTCAAGGTGAGTGTGCACAGACGACAACTACACCGACGACGACAACAACAACGGACGACGGACAATTCATGATTCTGTAGGAATTCAGAAGCAACACGCTGTGTAAATTTATAACAAGTTTATTGTTTGCCACAAGTAAATTTACAAAAAAGTAAGAATTAAAACTTGATTGGTAAAAGTTGAAACACTAGACTTAGCTGGATGGCTAACAAACAGGACAAGCCTAAAAGGCTTGTTTGAAAAACGCATGTCCCCAACCCTGGAGGGACAGGAGGTTCCCCCAAAAATAGGGGATACCCTCTGCCCCCCCCCCAGAGGAGGAGATAAATTGATCCCACAGATTGTACAACTGGGCTACAACCCAAATTAGGGTAAATAAGTTGATTACTTATACATTTAAATGCTACCACACAGGCCAACCCCAAACTGACTTAATATAATTTTTTAATAAACAGGAAAGCAGACTTAGTCTTGCTACCTGGGGATGGCATTACACACACCAGATGGAACAAATACTGAATGTGACTTAGTGACCTAGACATGAGGAAAAACCTCTGAAAAACTAATTTACATTATAAATACATCCTGCTACTCATAGCAGCCAGGAGCTGTACCACCAACTGGTTGCCAATAGCAACACTGTTAGAACTGCTGTGGAGACAAGAACAACAAGACGCTGTCTGCCTGCCCATCAAGGAAGACTGGGTAACCCTTGGCTGAGGCTCTCTTCACCACCTTGGTGAGGCACCAATTCAAAGATTTAATCACTGTAAGCTGATCTGTAGAGTCCAGCAGCAATGAAATTATCGTACCGAAATAAACCTGCAGATGCTGGTTAACAGCAGAGGCTGTGTTGATGAAGTTCCAAACAATTTCTTTAAACTGAGTTTTTGTACACCATGGCTGTAGGAGGTGTCTACCCTACACAGTAAACAATTGTGCTGAATGTCTTACATCCAACAGTCCACCAGATAAAAGGCCTTCCACGAAGACATAGTTGGTGCCCTGCATGATAGAAGTGTCAAAGTACGGATCTGGTTTGTCCAGAAGAGCAACTGATTCGTCAGCCACCAGCAAAGCTTTAACTGAAGGCCAGCCCAGGTTGTGCCAATAAATCTCCCTGCAAGAACTGTCCTTAACAAGAATAACCACAGGAGCTGAAAAAGAACAACTAACATTTTTACACATCGCAACTTTACACATTATATACAAATTGTGAAGCAGCCTTAATACACATTTTAAGAGTATCCTCTAGGTAAGCTTTGTAGCACTCCGAACTCCAATCACCCATCAGGCATATCAGATCAGGAGACATGTTTCACTGGAAGGCATGAGAGGCACCTCCTCTCTGCAGTGAGTGCATGCTAAACCTACGTGAGGAATACCCAGCCAAATGCAACCATTTATGCATATAAAACTGCATGAAGGCATGCGTCAGTGCTCTCAACTGTGCTGGGCCCTTTACCTGCAAATAATAACAAAACACAGGCTGGTTGGGCCTGTTTGGGTGAACATGAAGAGCCTCCACAGAGCCTTGATGGGGCAGATGCCCATGTCATTGGGGACTAATGTGTTGTACCAAATTTAAGATGATGAGAGGTCCAAGTCGAAAGTAAGACAACTAAATGAATTCAGTTTCAATTACAGCACAAAGTGCAAGTACCAAGTCTAACAAAAAATCACACTCTTCCACATGTTACATTCCCTTAAGTATTTTACCAGCTACACGCTTGGGTGCAAATCATTATCTCATTGGTTTATACATGTATATCGATAGATGCGATTCCTACAAATTACACATCAAGTGTGTAGCTAATTGGTGGGTTACATTACAAAATTTTAGGGGTTGGCAGAAGATACATATGTCACCATGATTTACAGTGAATGCCATGTTAGCTAGTTACTATTCTAGGTTATGACAATTCTCTCCATTTCCCAAGTCTTTATGACTTCACACTTAAAGATTAACAAATTCAGAGTCATATATGTCATTTTCACTTTAGTACTGCTAATGGGGTGGATGAGGTATGGTCCTTTGTTTTATATTCTTGTTATTTTATTGTATTGGCATTTTGTCAATTTATTATCGGTAATGTTACAGGTGCATTCCTGCATAACAACAAATTCATCTTGGTGGATCCAAGTTTTCCTTTTTAGCAGGAAATATCTGTCTCAAGAGTGATGCTATCTGTTGTCATCTCGGAGTGCACCTGCTGTCATGTTAATTAAATTCTAGTCCTTTCACACCAGCTATTGTTGCTGGGTCCTAGTGAATTATGCGATGACTCCAGTCTGGTGGTGAAATTTTCAGTTCGTGATAAGGCTTCAGCTGGTAAGGATGTATTTTGATTTGCTTTAATAATTTTTGCATCTTTTCCAGGCCTGCATCATAGTAATTGATTTTGGCAAGTAGTTTTAAGGTTGTTTTTATTGATGAGTGAGGATTTTCCACAATTGGTTTACTATGTTTTGAAAAAATCCTTATTATCACTCACCACTGTTTTAGTGTCCATTGAGTTTTGTGTGTAACATAAGAATGTAATCTGTAGAAAATATTTCCATTTACTGTGCCAGGTATTACAATCTGTTTTCCGTTGTAGCTGTAGTGAACTTGGACAGAGCTACAATTGGCAAGAAAACAGCGAGAGCCGAGAAGAGGACAAATGGCAAGAGGACAGGAGGAATTGTACAGCTAGGGTTGGTGGTGGGCTGTCAAGATGATGAAGGACCCATACGAATAAGTGTTTATTATATTTCATTTCTTCATATGTTTATGCTGGTTGCCCCTTCGTCGTTTCTGAGTATGTCTGAAGTAATGATTACACACTGAGGCCTTGTCTATTGAATGTTCATTATTTGGATGTAGTGTTACTACATCATCAAAATGTTGTGAACATAACACATATTCCACTGGGTAACCTTTGTCTCTTATTGCATAACCATGTGTGCTTGATATGATGTGTTCATCAGCAGGATGTAGTAGTACCATGTCATCTGAGTTGGGTGAACACAACCCTCTGTAACATTTCTGCCTCTGCTGTAGCAGTGTCTGAAACGTGGCTGCATAGAAACATTATTTAATTGTTTTATTATCTGGGTTTTTCATCATTTTGAATGCACATCGAATTCGAGTAAAAAGAAGTGGTGGAAAATGATCATGTTATTGCTAATTTTTTTGATGAGGTTTCCAAGGTTCAGTTCAATGTAAAGTAGTACTGTAATTATCAAATGACAATATGTCTTTGGCCAGGAGTACACATAACTTCACTAGATGTGAGCTGTGCATATCAGCTTTAATTTTAAATTGATTTTATTTTGCATTTTTAGGTTGACCTTGGCTGCAGCATATTTTAATTTCAATATTTCTTTTATAGATTTTAATTTCAGATCATAATATTTTGCAGCTTTATAGTGCAACTTGTTGTCAAGATTTAGCTCTACATTTCCTGTCGTATCTGGAAAAGTCAAAACCAGCTTCTTCTTAATATATTTTCACACTTTCAGGTGTAGCCAGTATCACATTATTTGGCCATACTGGTAGCAATCTTTGGGGTGGGTCATCTCTTATTGGTATTATTGTTTCAGTTGTATTGTTTCTGTACTGATTGTATTGTACTAGAGATTGTTCAGGCTTTTTAGATGATTGCACCACATTGGGTAAATCTTTGTAGGATTGCTGACCTTTCAATTCTGCTGCCTGAGGTTCAAATTGTTGATCTATTTTGGTTGCTGATGCTTAGGGTCTGTCGATCACTTCCCACATAAGTACCTTCCTACATTGCAGTGATTAGTTTTCTAGAGATATATGAATACAATGCCAATTATGATGGTCTCAATTGTGACAATAACAGACAGTACCATTTTTAGCCAGTCTGGCATTAGATAGGGGTAGTCATCATTAATACATGTGATATGACTTTTAATTCAGTTACAGTAGTCAAAGGTATCTCTGTCAAATCTTCAGCTAGTTTATCAAGTTCAGCATCAGTTAACTTGTGTAGATCTAGTTGGTTTAATACTCTGAAGTCAGTTATATTTTTGTAGTGTAAATTAAATTCAGTGGGCATTGAACCTAAACTCTTTGAATTAGTTCTATGGGTGATAGTGTTGTGAGCAGGGATTAGCATAGTAGGTGTAAATCCTTCACATGATTGTTTAAGACTAATGACATCCAAGGGATGTTTGAGCTTAATATAGGTGCTAGATGTAAGGCAGGATATCTGGAGTTTAGTAGGCTTCATGGTAGTGATGGCCCAGAATGATTCATCTAACACTATTGCTCAATCTTTAGTTTGATTTAACACTGCTATTCTGCAATGTTTGTCTATATTGCTATCATCTTGCTTGAACAGAAAGAATAAACAGAGGTCAATTTTATTTTAGAGGGCAGAATGGATTTCACAGTAATGTCCACCTGAAAGTTTGCAGTTGAATATCTCATCAGATGTAGGAAAAGTAACATACTGATCATTGTCAGAGACTGCTAGATAATCTTCTTGTAATTTGTATTTCACTTGTTTTCTTAAGAGAGGGTGTAATACTGGTAGGTTATAAATTTTATAGACTATGAAACATTGTGCTCTGTCTACTAGAGGTATGGTTAGTAAGGCAAAGATGGTATCCTTGTAGATTACACTGTGGATACTCATAACTTCATAAAATTTCCAAATGTCCTTATCAGGGTCTGAAGCTAACATTAGTCTGGGGTG
>JBCAUI010529442.1:0-11407 GCA_038406195.1 Haplosyllis anthogorgicola | reverse complement strand
CGATAGGGCCCGGCTATCTGATGTGTGCATCGTCTCGTTTGTAAATGCGAAAAGGCAACGCGAGGTCAAGCGCTTAGCGCATTGACGTACAACAAATGCCGGCAGCAAAATGCCTGTTGATCGATGTTATAGATCCAGATCTAAGCTCGTATCTAACTAACGTGGTACCACTTAATCCCCTCTTTAATAACATACCGAGGACGATGTAAAGGTTGATTGAAGTACGCTGGGAGGAACATTAATGGCAAATATTGAAAGAAGTCCAAATGTACAAGTAATGACAAAGGATATTAGATCATTTATGTATATTTCTGAGTGTGGATAAGAAATGATACAGGCGTAACAAGTAGTCCGAAAAAGTAAGTATACACATAGTGACAAATTCAGTTTTGGAAAGTACATTTTTATTGCAAGACGGTTTTAAAAAGTAAACTCACCTGATGTTTTCTTACAGTAAATATATTAAGTACATCAATTTAATATGTCAGTTGCATTTGTGTAAACGCGATACATTACAGAGAAGGGATCTGTCAGTAAGTACAAGGTTGTGAACGTTGAAGTAATCTTTCCTGTGGATACACTTGGTAATTGATCTGTTTAAAATGGACGCATAAACACAAATCAATGCAATCACGGTTAGTGTTTATTGATTTCTAATGCGTTAATTCAGTCATGTTTTGATCTTTGGAGTAGACTCAACAGCTAATTGGCTTTTATGGGATTAATTTATAAAAAGAACAGCTTTTAGTAACATAATATGTTAGATCCCTCACGGGCCATTTGCGCGTGAAATAGTGTGCGTATGCCTATTGCCTTCGTGACTAACAATTTCACATTTGCTTGGCAGAAAAGACTGTGACTACAGCAATGGGTACAAGTAACCGTACAAAATCCGACTGAAACATGGTGTTCAAGAACTTTCCTGGTAATGTAAGGGATAGTTACAGAGTGCTCCTACCGAAATTCAATGCCTTAAGAGTTGTAATAGACGAACAAAGACGGAATACTAGGGACATATTAGGTGTGTATCCACAAAGATTTTGGTCAATTTCTTCATTGATGTTTTTTCTCGACAATTGATAAAATACACTTAGTTTCAAAGCATTTAGATCAAATTAATGTATTAATTATTAAAAGTAAGAAACTGTTAATCAAAGCGAAGAGAGAGACTTGAAACTGTATTTTGACATTCAGAACAGAGAGAAATAACAGGCACAGGATCAAGACCAAAAACATCTGCGGGTATACAACTGCTCCTGAGAAGTATCATGTCAGAAGTTGAGTCCCTCAAAGAAAACAATCAAACATGGCTGGAGTCCGGAATGGCCACCAATAAGCAAGATGTTACACAAGTTGGAGCCATACTTGCTGATCTGGAAAGGAAACTTAGCGATGTTTTGCAGGATATTGTGGATTTAAGAAAAATGTGGGAAACTTTTAAACGAAAGGGAAGTGCTCACACGCAGAAAAGACTGAAATCTTCTAAAAGGAGGGATGATACTGAAACCCTAAGAAGCTGTAGCAGTAGAGGTAGCCGAGCATCTAGTGAGGAACTACAGTTACCATTGATAAAGGATAAAACTAGCAAAGACGTGGGTAAAGATGAAGATGATTACAGTAGCGGTTCAAAAGCTTCTCATTGTGATTCAAGTGTCGGAAATTCTAGTCAAGAATGCCAAATTAGAAGCAATGGTAATGAAAGGATATTAAAACGAAGAGAGAGCACGTATATGCAAAGATCCAACAGAACAAGACAAAAACTTCTTGAATTACAAACTAAAGGTATGACTCCTGAACAACTGAGGAACTACTACAGAGAAAGATCGTTTTTAAATTCCGTGGCTAGACGAGGGTCATTACACGCGGATGCTGATAAGAGATTATTAGAAAAACGTGGTTCCAGTAATCTGGATTCTAAATCCACTTTTTGCCCATCAAGTTCTGAAGCCAACGAACCGATGAAACAATACAGAAGGCAATATTATGGTAACAAAATAAACGTTCCTTCGTGGACTAGAGAAGGGATCATGGGATACAGGCGTGAAACTACGTTAAGTTTTATCCACAGAGGCAAACCCCAGCCAGTATTTAAAAGGGGTGATAAACCAGGGTTCTCAAAGTTGCAATCTGTCGGAACTAAGGGTTACTCTTTACAAAAGGAGAGGCATATTAAAGAACAACAGGAATCTGACTAGTCTCGTATTCTTTAACTTATATATATATTTATGGAAAAAAAATACAGCCAAGAAAGTCTCAAATAAATTTGTGTGTTTGTAACATTAACAATAGAGTCCAAACTATACACTAGGCCATGACAATTTTGAACTCCTTTTTTGCAATAATTTTATTAAAAATCCCAAAAGAAAATTGGAACATTAACTTGAACATTAGTATCAATATTTTAAATATTACAATGTATCATTGTTGGTTGAAAACACGTTATTTCCAACGCATTATTTGAATTGTACAGGCCCCCCCCCATGTGTTACAAATCGTACAAGCGATCGCACATTAGGGTTACTAATTATCATTCATTTATTCGATAACACCATCTGTCAATAATTTTAAGTGAATATTTTAATAATTAATTATTATGTTAAATTTCCCGTGAATCAATTGAAAAATGCATATCTATTACAATAATTCATCACTTTCTCCACTCCAACATACGACTAGAATACTATGCAAGCGTAAAACGTCTACCAATTAAGCCCAAACATAACAGTCTTGTTGCAGATCAAAGAAGTTCTGTCGTGGTCCGATAATAGCAAGGCTTCAGATACACAGTTTAGAAATTTGTGGTTACAAATTTTGTGACCGATGTATTTCGGCTTAGTTGCCCACTTGTGTAAACATACGTAAGTTTTAAAGATTGTAACAAAATTTACAAATACCGTATTTATTTGAATAGAAGCACCCGGTGTTAAGACCAAATTTTGAGGGGGTGCTTCTTTTAACAAATTCAAAGAACCAAATGTCATTGGGTACTGTGGACAGCGACATTGATTTCCACACATGAAGAAGACTTCGATTATGAGTCCATGAGTGAAGGACATTTAACTTTCTAAGTCATTTCTGTCACCTAAAAGTTTTCATTCAATTGTCGATGGCATGTGAAAAAAAATCTATCAGGAAATATCCAAGTTAAATAAAATTTTAAATTTAAATCCATCCAAAAACAGGGGGCCTTCCATTAGAGAGGGTGCCTCATTCGAATAAATACGGTATATGTCAAGTAATATGACTAGTCGCGACTAGTTGTACACCAGTCGACAGGCAACATTGAGAGTAATCCGTGTCCTCGTCAAATGCATAAGCGCGACTGAAATATTGCACCTCTCTAATCGCATTTTTAATTGCGCAGAATGTAACCTTTTAATTTAATTCTAAAGATAGCAGCATATGGTTAGTTCTTAAATAATTTGATTTATTTACAAGTTACACGAGAACCAAACATGGATTGATAACATTCTGTGAAGTTAATGATAAATGTAAGTTGATTCGTTGTCCACAAAACTAATGTAGTAGCTGTACAGTGGTCCAGTAGTACCGATTTAAGCTATTTGTATTCATCTTTACAATTCTCATCAATTTACAATTAAAGGACTTGAACTGAACTGTTAAGAGGAATAATAGTCAATTCGAGCAAATGGTTCGGTTGAATGGTTCTAAGCACGGTTTGTTGCAGCGCAGTTTAAGGCTTTAAATTCAACCTTGCGTCAGTTGTATGGTTAACAAAATATAGACCGACTGCGACTAAGGTTGGACATGGGATGGATAAATGCTTACAGGTCTAATTCTACAGTGCAAAAGTGGGTAGCCTTCTTCGTAGGATGTCTGCAGATGATGGCATTGTCACCATTTTTGGCGATAGGCGCCTGTGCATTAGATATGAAAACGATATACGGCATGAATCAAGAGCAATGTAAGTGTAATATTTCCGTCATCATTCCTCACCTCAACTCCTGAAATTCCTATCAATTTGGAAACGTACAGAACAAGAAAATTCCGAGCTTTTGAATTACTATTGTTCAAAACCTGAATTTCATCCTCCGATTAATTTTAAATGCAAAGCAAATTAAATCCAACTCTAACTTTAGCCATTAGTTATCAATATCAAATGAAAGTTATGTCTAAACCGTAGCCTGTTTTACTCTACTTTGTTTTTAACTGTATTCTACAGATGGTTTAGCCTCCATGCTTTACGTAGTTGGAGCTTTGACATTTGTCGCCACCGGTCCTATGGCGGACAGATTTGGATCGACCGTTACATCGACTTTCGCTTTT
The DNA here is from genome assembly GCA_038406195.1 of Haplosyllis anthogorgicola. Lineage (NCBI taxonomy): Eukaryota > Metazoa > Annelida > Polychaeta > Phyllodocida > Syllidae > Haplosyllis > Haplosyllis anthogorgicola. The sequence continues at coordinate 7,120 of JBCAUI010529442.1, read as the reverse complement.
GTATTGACTGTCCCTTCACATTTAGGATTGTGGCTGATCACAACCAATTCATTTGAGCATCAGCACTTTTTGATTTATGCACTATTTCTACTAGGAGGTAAGTTATTTTTTAGCCTGTAAAATTTTAATCTCTCAAATCAAGAAATTCTTATCAATTTCGGAACGTACAGAACAGAAGAGAAAACACAAGAGTTCCATACTGTGCTTTGATGTGCGATTATTCCAAAACTGAGTAGAATTTCTCGATTTGCTGATATAAAAATAAAGTTTGGACGTACCGGTATAGTCCATGCAAACAAATGTTACTCAACTGGAACTCGTTAGACGGCAAAAGTATGCTATCAGTAGTACCGGATTTCCCCGAAAATAAGCCCCCACATTAGAAACCCATGGGTTTCTATTTGGGAAATTCACCCAAATAGAAGCCCATGGGCCATTAAAGATACATTTATCATTGATGTATTAAACATGTCTATTAACCCACATTATCCTCTGTTTCTTCTGTTTATTTGCAAATAATGCTTCCTGAAACTGAATTCTTACAGTTTACAGCAACCAATTTTGCTGTTAAACATATTTACCGGAGAATTTGTAAATACTGTAAAACAATGTTTTGTATCAAATGATAGACAATTATTTTAAAATAGGACTTCCACTACATCCCAAATATAAGCCCATCTCCCCAAATAGAAGCCCATGGGCTTATTTGGAGTCCTAACATTCTTGTGAAAAAATGACCAATTCCCAAATAGTAGCCCAGGGCCTATTTTCGGGGAAATCCGGTAATGTTATTTTTAATTTTCACAGGATATTAACATCAGACGTTAACGTAAACATTAAATCTACCTTTTCAGGTATTGGGATGAGTGCCATTTACTCTTCAACTATGTCGACAAATCTGGCAAATTTCAATCATGCATCTCACGGACTTGTTGCGGGAACTTTAATGGGCTTATGTTTAGTTAGTAGTTCCTGTTTGTCCATTCTTTATCGAGAGATATTGAGCCCAAAATTAGACAAATATTTTCTTGTACTAGGTATTGCACTGGCGATAACTAATTTACTCGCAATATTTTTCATGGGGAAAATCCCTGAAGAAAAGAGCTACGAAGAAATAGAACCTATGCGACCTAAGGAAGGATTGGATGATGGTAAACTCTGGGACTCGACGTTCCCGTTTTGGTTGACAATAGATTTTCAACTGCTCATATGGTCTTACGCCATACTTTTGGCCGTCACACACATTATTCTAGTAACGTTTTCCATTTATGCTCAATCACTGAACTTTGAAACATATATAACACCACTTGTATCCGCAACACCATTTATAACCGGTGCACTTTTATTTACCATAGGTTTTCTTAGTGATGTAACTTTAGCTGTTTGTTCGCGAATGAGCATTGCTTTGGTAATGTGTGTTTTACTCACCTTTGTGGTTCTAATTTGTATTCAGTTCATGGATAATGTAGTTGTCCTTGTTCTCCTGACAATCGCAAATAGCGGACCAATAGTTACCGTGAATATTTTCATACCTCCAGAATTCCATAAACTGTATGGAGAAAACAGATTTGGGACATCCATGGGTATTGCCAGTGTCCTTTCTGGTTCCGTTATGCTATTTTTGCAATACGTGGGCTCCTGGCTGTACGACAAACAGTTAAAGATTGAAGAGAACACCAACGTATGCCTTGGCAAAGAGTGTTTCTTCTACGCGTTTATTTTACATTCAACATTGATGGTCATTGCGATTTGTTGTAACGTAATGTATCTTTATCGTCAAAGAAATAAAGTTTAAGAACAACGAAAGAACTCGTTATATTCACATGAACTCTTGGCTAGGACATGTACACATATCTAATTTTGATCCTTTTAATCGTTAGGTTATAATTCCTGTAAATAGCGAACTTGGTAAACAAATGACTGCAACAAATTCTTCCTTGCTCTCTGGCAAACATCACTGTATCCAGTTCAGTGCAACTTGTAACTACAAAGACAATTTGTCAATCCTCGATTTTAAAAAATATCAACTGAAAAATCAGTCAACGATGCAAACTAAACGCATTCCGAAAACATGATGAGATGTCAGATCAACTAACGGTACGAAGTCTTAGACAAGGATTTCGTACATGATAAGAATGCACAGAATATTGTGATATGTTCACTTTTAAAGAAAAACTGTGTCCATATCTATTAGTTATTGTATGCTGGTGATACCAATTTTGGTCAGTGCAGTATACTGGTGTCAGTTATACTTAACCAAAATCAGTGCACTTATTGATACAAGGGTAGTATCATTTTTGTATGTATCCTGCAATGGACAGACAAGTCTTACATCAATTAATCTGTCCCAGGAATTTGACAAAGTAGGTTAATTAGGAGAATTAGTTAGGGGATTTTTAATTTGGAAAAACCTCCTATCATCACAAGTTGACTATGGGGATGACATATTGGACTTCTCAATAGTAAGCTCATGGATGTTTCTTTCTCAGGCGTGAGGATGCAGCACCTGACAGGTGAGTCAATTTGTGTTTAGAATATATTATAAGGTTAATCACTTAACATGCAAGTTTACCAATGTAGAGTCTAGAGATGCACCAAGAAACTTTCAAATCCATTGCAATTTCAAATGAAACGAGACAATCACAGATTGCACAGCCAGTGCCGTATATTGTATTTTCCATATTGGCCAAGTCCCTCACTGTTTGTCCTTTGACTTGAGCCAGCTCCCTCAAGAAATGACAAATACACTGAATTGTTTTAACAAAGTGTCTAAAATGATCTGAAATGCTCAGAAATGAATTTTCCCTATTCATGTGAGGGGGCGGGGGATCAGTCAACTTTTACTGAAAAGGGGGGGGGGAGGGTCAGTCAACGTTTCCTGAAAATGGAGGTTTGGGGTCAGTCACATGAATCCCAAATCGTTGAACGAAGCCACTCCCCGTAGGGCACCGGCTTAAATATCTCTATTGATAATACTTTTCTAAGTAGGCATTGTGATATCGCCTGATTTACCATCACTTTTTTTTTTAGCTTTTTACGTTAAGATCGTTCTAATATCTTGTCGATGTTATGTAATCATTTAACTGTACGACATGATTTCCCACTATTTGTTTACATCATGGTTGACTGAAGTTAACTCTGTCTTCTGCTTGTTCAAGTGAGACAGAGAATGGGCATTCATTGGTATGTGTACTGTACTCATGCAGGTATTGACAGAGTTCTGAAAAGTTAAAGATGAAAGAAACTTTTTCATACCCCCTAATGAAACAAGCAAACTGGTGGCTCAGTATTGGTCACAAGAAATTTATTGGGGATGGCCATCTTTAATTTTGTACATGTCATATTTTTGACACCAGTTCAGCTGAGAGTGCATTGAAACAATATAGATTGTAATTAGTCAAAGGGGAAGTGTCACATTTACAATAGGTCTGAATGCTTTCACTGTGTGAGCAGTCAGCTGGAGCCTGTGCCCCTAGAAAAGGCAAACTTTGCAGGCTAATTTATTCATTTCTTTCCCAGTCACTGCACAGAGAACATCCAGCCCTTTCCACTAGTTCAGCCTTGTATGCACATGTACAGGTGTGATCTCTTCAGTGGCTAATGTCCAAATGACTGAGCAGTTTCAAATTGCATGACTATATCTATTCTTTCGTCTTTAAGTGTGACGGCACATGCAGCCTTTAAACCAAGTTAGTCTTGTCCTGGACATCTCTGAATAAAGATAGTCTCTCATCTGATACGTTACAACAAAATACACGTGTTGGAGTTAATTATTTATGAATTACTATTATTAAGACAAGAACACATCAGAGGACTTCTTTTGTGTTAAAACAAAATGACAAGGATCAACAGTTGTGGAATAAATAATCCTTATGTGAAGAAGTGGACAGCCTTTTTGTAGGGTGTTTGCAGGTAATGTTTATGGCACCATTTTTTTCTGTTGGTACTTGTGCTTTGGACATGAAAAACATCTTTCACATGGATCAGAAGCAATGTAAGTTTACATTTAAACACTTTTCATGTTATTTGCATTAAGCTTTAAATTCAAAGGGAAAAGACTTCCGTAGAACTAAACTACCAGTTAAGGGAACTTAAAATCCGTTTTTTTTTCACTTTTCCTCTTTCAAAATACATGTATATAAATATAATATATATTAAAAGGAATGGATTTAGGCTTTAAAAATTACCCTCAAAAAGTGGCTTAGTTCTACGGAAGTCTTTCCTATAATTAGGAAATTTATATAATGTCAACCGTGAAATGTAGCTTTTTGTTACCACAGGGTGGAGGACCTAAATCTGCTAATGCCCAGGTAGCCGTATGCAATTTCATAAGGACAGACTGGAAGTTCCATAGCCACAATGGTAAAATGGTGACAGAATATTGAGTCAGGGGAATTTTCAACTTTTGGACCAATTATATATGCCATCTTAGGATATTACCAAAAAAGTAAAATGAGAAGACAAAGAGTAGTGTTTTAATTATGTCTTGTCATCTTTATTGTAAAAATGTAAAATAATTGTATAAAGTGGTCCAAACTGGATATAATCATGATCAGAAATATAACTCCATAATGACATTTCCTATATTTTATCATTGTGCCTATGGAACTTCTGGCCTGTCATTATGAAATTGCATACGGCTACTTGGGCATTACGAGATTTAGGTCCTCCACCCTGTACCAGGAGAACGATAGCGAGAAACCTCTAAATAAGCCGACTGTGTGAGAACACCATAAGCTTCTTTTGGGAAAACATCCATCAGTAAGGCAATGAATTATATATCTGAAAAAAAAAAACATTTAGAATTTTAGTTATGGTTACAGGTGTTGATTCATATGCATGTACAGCAGTTTTTGATGACAAAAAGTGGTGCCATATATTCTTTACAGAATACTATGCCTACAAAATAAAAATGTGTTTTGATATTATGTAAGAGGGGCATCATCGGTCTGGTTATAGGCTTACAGGGTTTCAATGTTGTTGTTTTTTCATTTAGAAATGAACCATACCTCAATTAGTAGCCCTGTGCATACTTTTGGTAAATTTCGTTCATAAAACACTGATTGCATCAGTGCAAGTATGTAGTCCAGTAGTATCTTTCTGATTGATTAGTATGTGTACGTTTCAGATGGTTTGGCCTCCACGCTCTATGTAGTTGGTGCTATTTCTTGTGTCATATCTGGCCCCCTGGTGGACAAATATGGACCAACCGTAACGTCAACCTTTGCTCTCGTTTTGACTGTGCCTTCGCATTTAGGATTGTGGTTCATAACTAGCAAGTCACTGGAACATGAACACATTTTGATATACACGTTATTTTTGCTCGGCGGTGAGTAGAAAATCTGTCAATATTTTAAGTCAGCAGTGTCAGTATATGTTACTAGATGCAATTTTGTGCCTAAATTTTGTTATGGGACGCTGAACTGCATTACTACCATGTAGGACTTTTCTGCCGCAACTTCGTCCCGGCAGCACAATGAACCAGGTCTGCTATTTGTTCCGTACTGGACCAGCATCTGTCATGTAGACTATATATTTTTATCTTTAAAGTTACTAGGTGGAACCCTTTCTTTGGACGGTCACCATTCAAGCCTTGCCATGTGGTTGTGTTGATTTAATTTTCAGCCAATGAGGATCTCCCCTGTGACCTCATTAACATAATTTATTATCCTGTTCTGTAATTGGATAAGACTTCAAAAGGTCCAAAGGTCATTGAGTCCAAAGTGTTTGTAGCCAACCAGGAAGCCAGAAACTGGTTCAAGAAACTGGGTCAAATTATCTCAAACCAGTTTCTGGCTTCCTGGTTGGCTACTATTGTAAGGTCAAACTGTCAACTACGCTACAGAAATTTGCCTTCTAATCTTTAATAGTATGATATTTTATTTTAATTTCAGGTGTAGGATTTGGTGGAATGTATTCGTCAAGTACTTGGACGAATTTGGCCAACTTTAATCATACATCTCACGGAAGAGTTGTCGGAATCAATCAGGCCTTTGTGTTCTTCAGTGGTTCAGCTTTAAGTGCAATCTACCAAGAAATCTTCAGCCCAAGTCTGGATAGATATTTTCTAGCGTTGGGTATTTCATTAGGCCTTGTAAATTTGCTAGCAATTGTTTTTGTGAGAAAGACACAAGAAGAAGTCAATTATGAACCAATTGAATTTATGGAAATAACAGAAGATATCAATGACTCTTTTGATACACAGGAGGGAAACACAAAAGACAATGTTAAAAGTCAAATTTCCTTTTGGTTAACAGCAGATTTTCAGTTACTTATGTGGATTTACTCCATACTTGTGGCTTTAACCCATGTCATCATGGTTATGTTTTCCATTTATGCTCAATCACTTCATTTTGAAACCTACATGACGCCACTTGCATCTACCATACCCTTTAATACTGGGGCACTTTTCATAGTTATTGGTTTCCTGAGTGATATGTCTTTAGAAAATTGCCCAAGAATGAACGTTTCATTGATTCTGAGCATCGTATTTAATGTAGTTCTGTTGTTCTGTATCTCTTTAATGGATAGCATTGCAGTGTTAGCTACTTTGACAATTGCAACTAGTGGACCTCTTGTTGCAGTGAATACAGTGGTAATTCCGGAATGGCACAAACGTTACGGGGAAAATAGGTTTGGGACATGCATTGCAATTGCAAGTGTGGCGTCATGCACCCTTTTGTTGTTGCTGCAGTCTGTTGACTCTTGGTTTTATGACAACGAACAGGGCAAGCAAGGGAGTGAAAATAACGTATGTATTGGGAAGGATTGTTTCTTTTATGCCTTTATTCTACACGCAGGGCTAACATTCATTGCAGTCTGTTGTAACGGAATATATCTTTATCGACAGAAAAATAAGACATAAATTCTCTTTATGTTTTATAAAATCCAAGTAAAAAGTTTTGTTCCACTTTTTAGACTGAAGGGAATAAGATCAAGAAATCTTCGTAGAGGCCGAATCAAAAGTTTAAGGCTTCGCAACCAATAGAGGGTTTTCCTAATTCATGCCCTGCCTAATCTAGGCTAATTTCATTTTCTATTTCTGTTACTTATGTAATTTTTGAATATTTCACTGTGACTAGAAATAGTAAATATACTATTTACTGACATAAATAATATC
>JBCAUI010529431.1:1222-11407 GCA_038406195.1 Haplosyllis anthogorgicola | reverse complement strand
AATAGACACTAAGTAGGAAGCAGCCAGCACGGGCAGGCCAGCTAACAGCATACCCGAGCTTAGCTACTTACCACAACCTGACAGAAACAGACGGTTGTTGCAAATATTTTAATTTTTGTGGCCAGGTACAGTTTTTGCGATATTTGTTGAAATTAACATCGGCAAAGACCCAATTCACTTTCTAGAGTGTGATCTATCAATATCATTGAAAATCTTAGAGAAATTTAATCTGTAATTGATTCTTTACGCTAAACTCAATTGAAAATGTAATTTCCTTTCATTTGATATTTAACAACTCATTTCACAAAAAAGTGGATTTGTGGGACGATAATAAATTAGTTTTGAAACTTTGTTTTGCCAGCCAGATGACAGTCCAACTCTAAACTTATGTACAAAAAGATGACAAGTCTTGACGTTCTGACACGTAACAATGAGTATTTTACTGACTAGAATGATCGATTCTATTATTTCTGTGATAAGGAAGCTTGTGGTAAAACAGCAAAGGCAGGGTCAGTGGACAAGATTTAAATTGCCTTTATTTCATATTTATTTAAATAACGTTTACAAGTTTACTAAGTATTCCAGGGGCGGATCCAGGATTTGCCGTTGGGGGGGGCGCCCGGCCCGTTGGGGGGGGGCAGCATTGGCAACATTATATCTGACATTAGTACTGAGACTATTGTTTAACCCTTTTCCTCTCAGAGGTTTCCAAAAATTGCCATTTTTTACATGGATTTTATGGGGGGCACACAAATGGCTCTCTGAGTGCCAGTTGATTTCAATGTAGATTCACTGTTCATACCACCAGTTAACCACCACATATGGCCCTTTCACTCATGTGATGCATTATGGCATAGCCATTATAACTAGGTCACATGACCCAAACATATGTCAAAATGGGCTGAAAAAACAGGAAAAGAGCAATTTTGGAGCATTTTCAAATCTCTGTTGCTCTATTCATTATCTAGTGACACTCATCTTGCCACCAGGGGTGATAATCACCCCAATGCTGTTACCAGGGAACATGGTTAAAGGAAGCTGAAAGCAAAAGAAGAGGCAGCGTTCTTGTCCAAAAGTCAAATTTTTAACCTTGTTGGAAAAATCAGGTCGAAGTGCACAATGTGTAGAATTTAGTTCTGCATTGAATGACACTAAAATTAGCCATATCCTATGCATATTAAGGGAGCTAGATGATGAAGTTTCCATGTATTTCCACTACAGGGAAGTATTCCAAATGTGAACTTATTCCAATTGGAAATGAAACAAAGAATCTGGTTGCACACAACTAATTTATTTACAAAACTACCAGAGATATAGGTATGTTCATCTCAGCTGCCTGGTACTCACTGAGTGAGATACAGAGATAGACAGCTGCATTGCTGTATGCACTATCATGCATATTCATTAATCAATTAATTAAGACTGCTGCTGCATTGCACAGGAATGTGCATGCATGTTCCAAACATTTCTTTGTTACTGTGGAAGTTTTATCAAACTTGGAAATTAAATTAATATTACAACATCCTCCCTTTCCTGAAAAGAAAACATATAAATACGGATTTAGACTATTGTAATAATTTGGAATGGTTCCAATGATATGGAATTAATTGCTGGAAAGCAAATGTTGTTCCTACACTAGTAAACAAATGTTTAATAGTCCTATCACTAAGATATCCATCACTGGTCATCCAGATACATCTAACACACAAGCACACAGACACTGGAAGTGCTGAGAATGTTCCATAAAGTTCCTAACTGGCTTGGAAATGTTCTGGTGCTTTCCCAAAGTTGGATTGGGTTGAATGTCTCAGGGGTGCCGGTACAGGCTTAGGTGTACTTGACGTGGAAGGTGTAAGTGGAACAGCGTTTGTTGTAACGACTAGTCGCCCACCTACATATCTTGTCAACAAGTATTTCTAACTCGACCAGTCGACTATTCCGACTAGAAACGACAACTCTACCAAAAAAAAAAAAAGAAACAAGAGCTTCATGTGACAGTAAAGGTGAAATTAATATTTCCGTTTCAAGTACATAATCTTACATTTATCGTGCCCTGAAAGTTTAAGAGTAGATTGAAAATAAACCCAACCTAAAAGGGATATAGTGATTTCTCAAATTGTCAAAGATAACAGTAACATTAAACTTCCATCGGAAGAGGAACTGAGGCAGACAATCTGCACTGCTGAATGTATGAATCAAACATCGTTCGGTGTCAGTTTCAACCGCGGTTTAGTTCAACCAATGTCAATGTTATTTTTTTAAATTCCGAAAAAAAAAAATTAAAGGTCACAGTACATAGTAGATATCATTGCTTCCTTGTATTCATCGCCAAATATTCTTTCAGTTTTACCAAGACCATGCTTGGTAGATGGCTGTTTGGTTCGACTATGTGCCCGACAGTTCTCTTCATGCAAATAATCAGCGTTGGCGTCAGCATATTTACCAATACTGCGATCGGGTGTGATAGGTAAGAAATGTCTTCCATTTACGTCATGGAAAGCATAAGTCTAAATTGAGAATAAGTAAGACACTGGCCCCTCATTGTGCAGTATTGGGCAATCCTGGTGCAAGAGCGAAATCTTTTGTCTGTACGAATAACGTCAATGCTGCCTTCAAAAAGTGTCTGCAACAGACGATCAGATCTGCTCAAAACGATTAAAACCTACCGTTGTTAAAATTTTAATAGCAAACTTAACTATTTATTATTTCAGATACATGGCAGTGATTCATCCTATCAAGAGTAGAATGACGAAAAGCAGACCCGGAGTTATTATATGTTCAATCTGGATAGGAGCTATTGTTCTCGCCAGCCCACAGATATTCGTTTCACGCACAAGAGAAATAATATATGACGGAGAAGTCCTCGTAGACTGCAGTGAAAGATGGACAGCTAGATCTCGCAGCATTTACACAGTTACCTTTTTGACTGTAACATACGTCGTGCCTTTACTCCTGCTTATATTTTCATACCATAGAATTTGCTATGCTCTCTGGAAAACATTTGAATACGGCAACGGTGATGCGGCACACTACGGAGTACGTGAGGAGATAAGTCTTCACTCTCGACGAAAGGTTTGTTTTCGATTTTCATGTTTGTTTTCGATTTTCATCAAACTTGCAATTTGCACATTAATTTTGTCACGTTGATATAAATATTCTTTCTTTTGGATGGTTTGTTTGATATTAGGGATGATAAAATATGCCCATATTTGGTATTATCTACCAATACCAGTGATTGATTGTTATGGTTCATCTTGTTATTATTGTTATTGTTATTGTTTCCAAATGATGGGCAGACAAAATATTTTATCAAAGGAAAAGTATCTTTTTATCGGGATCATAAATTGGTATTTCTAAAATAAATAGATATCTTCATTTTTTGACAACTAAATGTTTTGATTATACAACACAAAAGTACAATAAGGTAAAGCCTTATTTTGGTAAAGTTCATTTGCATAAACAAACAAACAAAATGACAAAAAGAAACTCATATACAAACGTGACAAAACTGTTGTTGATATGTAATCGGCAATTGTTGGTTGTAGTATACTAACAATACTTCTGTCCCATGCTATATCGTTGTTTTTCCTGGGCATTGTGTACATTCATTTTTCGCAATATAATCCTGATATTACAGCCATAATGAGATCAATTACGCTAATGCAAGCCGTTGAGATGGTCACGAGTAGAACAGGAAATGGAAAGTTCAGCATCTTATGGCAAACTGTAATTGCCTGCATCAACTAACCGCATTTTTTGGATCTATCTGGAAATCGTTTTGGTGTCCGAGTAATTGCATTTTAGAATAATGCACGCTCTTGGCCTAGATGTTCGGGCAATTTGATGCGCGACGCTTAAATTTCGCCTTAAAGCGTAAACTGTGAACTTAAAACGGTAAACGGAAATGCAACGTATTTAAATCTCCTTGAAATGCTGTCTTCTCAGAAAGGAATTCACGAGCTGCTACTTTGGAAAGAGCAAGCACAACCAACAGAAATTTTTTCTGATATGTTTCCTTTACTTGAGGGCATGTAAAAATTACCGAGGAGAAAGTGTTTGGCATTGATCATTAGTAATGCACAGTATATTGTTCCATTTCAGGTTGTGAAGATGTTAATCACGCTGGTGGTTGTTTTTGCACTGTGTTGGTTTCCGCTTAACTTATTCAATTTGGTACTCGACTTGAACCCAAGTCTTCTAGATGAAATCCAGACAAGAGAAGACGAGAGGCTTCTAATAGGCCTCTTCTACTCATGCCACTGGTTGGCAATGGCCAGTTGTTGTGCAAATCCAATTATTTTCAGCTTCCTCAACGAGAGCTTCAGGGTAAGTTATCAGTTGTCAGCTGTCCTATCTAACCTGACAATATAATTTTAGATGCAACCTATTCGGAGCCAACAATAGCCTCTGTCACAGAAAATGTCGGGTTGACACAAAAACAAAATGCAGATATTGTTTACGTCTTGACAATCGGGAAGAAACATCCAAACTAAAACTCTCCCTGTTGTGCGCACATGACAACATGCACACGTAACAGACTCATCAATTTTTAAATTAATGCTATGACATTTTTATTTCAAAATTTGTTTGCCGATTTTCTATAATTTTTACTATTGAGGACCATTTTAACTCATTCTTTAGATTTTTTTTATGAAATTTGTGTTGAACCAACATATTTATACAAAGACGCGCGGTTTTTTGTTAAAATAAACAATTTTTAGGACGGATGTCAGGAGATTTAGCAAATAATGTAATATACTTCGAGTTCTAAAGTGCGGTCAGTAAAGTCAACAGGTCTTTTATAGTTTAAATGTATTTATTTAAAACAATCCCAAGTAGTAGATACATTGAGCACAGCATAGCAAAGCAGCTTAAAACTAAGGGTAAAGCTAAGAGAGCCAAGAGTGTATTACAACATAGTGTTATATAATACTGCAGCTTTTACTAGATACCTCTGGTGGAGGAACCCTGAACAACTAATACACAAACTATTTAATATATATTTCTTAACAATAACACAATGTAGGAAAATCTAATAAATAACAACGATTCTGTCGTCATGCTATTAACATGTTTGTCTGCAAGCATTAGTATTTGGATACGTTCATTTGACATCCATTGCACCCCACTGGATGATTGTCGACTCGAACAAAAGAACTGAGTTCGTTAAAGTCTAAATGACAGATAGTAGTTTGCGATAGTTTAACGTTTTGTATGAAACAAGATAGCATCATGGTCAATGGGGTTACTCCTATCTGATTGGTCGAATGCATACATCTTATTTGATGGATTATCAAAAACTTTTTGAAGAAAGTTGACGAAAAATACTTATTAAATTTCAGATATAATGCCATAGCATGACGCATTTACTACAAAAGACTGAGACGACAGAATTGTTGTTATTTATTAATTGTGTTATGCTAGTGATTACAGATATCCAGAACCTCGAGTGTGAATACAAAAATAGTAAGCAGATAAATATTTTACATTTATGCACAAACAACTGAATATGACGGCAAATTTTTTAAAATATTTTAACATGATACAGTTCTGATACAATTACATATTGGCCTTTTTCTTATCACCCCGAAAATTTTTTGCGAGTGTCAGCAACAGGTCGGAAGTGTTGACTAGTATGACCAGATAAAGTTAAAAGATACAACAAAAATACCTTGAAAGCTCCTTTGAAACACGGAAGGATTTTTTTAAGATGAATAGCGTTGAAATAGATTTTCTTTCAATTTATGCCAAAGGGCCTTTACAATCATGATTTGTTCGTTGTCCGTGTCATCAACATTGTTTGGTTCATGTACTGAGAACATTAGTTTTGTATCTAAAGCCACATTGGTAATTTTCATCAATCTGTTTTGGAGGGTCAAATTTTATTTTCATTTTTTTTTATTTACACCAATTATTTTTTGATCAGCGTTCATTTCTTCTTCATGATAATGTTAAAAGACCTCAGGTCCATCTGGAGCTGTTTGTTTAGTGAAACTGGTTCAATGAAGAAACAACATTTTGTCGCTGATTATTTTAAAAGCATCGCAAGACAATCTTGAAATATAAATTCAGTATTTAAGTCCGCAAAATACTAAATTTATTTTAGTTCAACGATTGACTGATGCTATTTGCTGTTTCGGGGGCAGACGAGTTAAATGCCGTTTATCAGATACACTAGGCCTCATTATCAAATGGACATTGGCGGATTTAGGGGGGCGCCTGAGGCTCCCCCCCCCTCCACGACCAAAATTTTCTTCATTTTCACGCAGTTTTTCCCGATTTTTGGGCGAAAATAGGTGAAAATTGGGTTGGCGCCCCCCTACTGGCCGGGCGTCCCCCTTACAGGAAATCCTGGATCCACCACTGAAAGACTATTATTATTGTTATCATTATTATTATGTAAACGAATGTTTACATCTTGTTCCACTTCTACAACTGTGAGATCGAAAAAAGATTATAATCTCTCATTGACGATCATTGCACAAATTCTCTTTTAATAAGCTGTCTAGCAAAGGATAAATATTTCACAGAAGCGTCAAAAATTTGCATGCTAAGGACTTTGCTGTCTTTGTTCCATTCATGCAATTGTTTTTGAAGCGTCACAACAAAAGACCAAACAGGGGTTACAGATCATTTTAAGCAATCTGCAGAATCGAAAATGAAGCAAAGTGAATTCTGCCTATTGACTTTGTTTTCCTTTGTTCTCCAATGTGCAGTTGACAGTTATTCAAGATGATACAAATTCTCTTATTCTTGCGCCAGTGGAATTGCAGGTTCTGTTATTCAGTACCTCAAAAGCACAGTGCTCTATTTTATTGTTCCAAAGTGTCGGTGAATGGGAGCGATCCGACATCTCGATTAATTTTCAAATTTTCAGGGGCCTCTATAAATTTTAATTTACTAATACAGTCTGTAAAATGTAATTGAATTATTGTCTGCTGTTGTTTCTTGCCAAATAGCAGATGTGGCGATATGTACAACCTGAAAATAGCAGTCGTCAAGAAACCGCTTTGAAACTGGTCACCTTGGTCTGCTTCAGTTTTTTCGCAGTTTTCTTTGAAAGTAGGAATTGCAAGGACAAATCTATTTTTGTTGTCATAGCATAAAATTCGTTTTAACAAGGGCTGGAGATGGCACATGCCCCTAACGCCTTCTCCTTTATCCCCTTCTATGGTTACTGACCGTTCTCACTGTCCACACATAACATTATGAGTTAGATTGTATTTGAGGTTTTTCGGATATCAGTATTTCTTAGCTGAATTTTACTTACTTTAATTTTGAGGGTTTACAAGTTGAGCAAGTTTTCTCAGCAAAAGACTACTTTTAGGACACTGTGTAGCTTACGGTGCTCTTGTTTGACTGCAGATTAAGAGGCAATGAATAAATAATGTGTCAAATATTTGTAATTTAATAAGTCATTTTGCCGCAAGTTTGATAACATTTGTCTACAAAATTAACTTGCAGGCAGACGGTTATAATCTACTGAGGAGGTGTTGTCCTATCGGAGGTTCTATGGTATTCGCCAGCAGCATGCGGACGAGCAGTGTACGTCGATTACTTTCCCGGGAAGCAAAAGGTAAAGCTGGTCCTCCAAACGGGAACAACAATAAATCAGGAAACTTGTCAAAAGGAAGCAAAAAACTTCAAGCAGAGGGCAGTAATGAGAACAAGCCGCCGGGGAGTTATCCATCTGATGAGCAGCCATTGCCGCATGCTACCCTACAAAATTGCAATAGCGTAAGGTAACAACTACATGATACTTTGATTTTATCTGGTCCTTCAAAGGCTCTAATCTGGCATGTCCTGCAACAATAAGTTATTGTTCGTGTCAAAGAGCGGCAGTACAAAGGTTTCCTTTACAGTATAAAATTGTAGTCGTTTTATTTTTGTGCAACATCATCTTTACAAAACAAAAAACATAACCCTGCCGTTCGTCTTTGAAAGGCAAACTGTTTTGTTTGGTCAGTTGGTGAATATTGAATAGATAGTACATTATGCTTCATGAGAAACGTATTGTTTCTTCCATGAAATTATGCGACTGTTACATATTTTCGAACCCAGGTGACTTAATAAGTGTCTCCATTTCACTTGTAATCATTATCAGCTTGTAGTAAATTCCCTTTTGGGAGTACATTGGTGCGTAAATGCTTTAAAGGAACACAATCTCACGGATCGATTAAAGGTACGTAGTGTCACTGGTGTCAGTCTCTTCATTGTACCAATGAATTTGTTTCCAAACTGTGTTTTGTGGACAGTTTTTAAATATTTTCTTTCTTTCAGGTACATGAAAAGCCTGACATTGACGGAAAACTGCGCGGAATTGTTCCTGGGGAAAACCAAGGATAATTAATCGTTTCTCCAGTAATAAACTAACAATGACTGAGATCTACGACAGCACAAATTAAGAAAAATTTAAGTACATTGCTTAATGTCCATTTTTAAAACTAGACGCATAGATCCACACGAATGATAATTTTGTTCGTAGTGTCGAACAGGATGATACATTTGAAGAGTATTGCGCATTTTAACCATGCATGACGAGATGTTTTTTGCTATGACATTGATTACACTGAAGCTAAATTTCAATCAGTTTATCATGATGTATATAGTGTTTTCGAGGGAGACTTGTCATATTCCTATTTGCGCGTAATATGTTGTGGATGCAACAGAGCGGCCAGGCTTCTGCCAAATAATTTAGTTTCACAAGACGCTGTCCTGTCCAGTACACAGAAATTGTATCATTTTGGAAACGAAGAGAACAAAGGAGAGAACGAAAGAATTTCACGCTGTGTTTTTGATGAGTTGTTGTTTTACTTCTGATACGAATTCTGTGTACTGGTTACTGAAGAAAACTGACTCAGTCCAGGTTTTTGGTAATTCACTCAACCACCAAATCTACCAAAATCGCCAAACTTACCAGACATATGAACTGTCTAATTTTAAGACTGATTTTGCTCTTAAAACCATATTTAGTTTATACATAACCAATATTGATCAGGTCTAAAGTCTGCACACATTATTATTAGTTTTGGAAATTTTCTTGAATGGCAGATTTTAGCGTGAATACTGAATTCCAGGTTTGTTTGCAATTGAAAGGTAATGATACAGGTCTGAAAAAAATTTGTAGATTAGGTAGATTTAGTGAATGAAATTAATGAAGAAAAACCTTCGGTGCGTCTTATTTCTTTTTAATTTTGCTCAGTCATTTTTAAAGTACACTTTGTAATTTATTTGGAACAATAGCTTAGTCACGTCAAAACAAGATACCATCTTGTCGGTTAGTTTGTATGTAAACAAATTGTCAGTTATTCCGTTATGGAGGATGACAGGGAAATTCAAGGCCAACTATATTTTACCATCTACATAAATTTTCAGATCAAGTGTTATTAGTTTGTTGCAACCAAAACAAATGATTATAACAATCTAAATTTTAATTCTTACATTTTGTTAGAATACTATTTATAATACAAACATACGACAAAAAATGAATGCCTTTCGTAAAGCCCATTAATTTGTTACAAAGTTAAAAAATAAGTTATTTTATAATTCTCACGACTTTACTTCATCGACAAGATAATATCTCGTTTTGACGTGACTAAGCCAATAGAATCTCACTATGTGCCTTTTAATCACACAAAACCTTTGCGTAATTTCTATTGTTGTCAACTTATGCTGTACAGCTCAACTTCAGCCTTTGATCAGGTCATCCGCTTCTCTTTCAAGTATATGTAACATTATGCATTTTTAATAATAAAATAAAACATCGTTAAAATGAATTGAAATCTTAATTATTTTGTCAACTCTGCTCTAAGTTCTAAGTGTCCATAATGATGCGTGTGTTTACAAATTAATATTGTACAAGAGAAAAGGGAAAGTTCATTTGATAGACATGCCGCCAAAAGCAAACTGCTGTCTTTTCGTCTCAAGATTTTACTTCATAACTACAGTGCGCCCACAAAACAGCGTACACTGAAATGGAAACAAGCCTGGACAGGGTTAATTTGAAAAAAAAACCCAAGCAAACAAAGCCTAAGTATTTTATTACTTCAGACGACTTAAAACCAGCTATATTCATAATTTGAAAAATCTTCCTCGGGTTGCAATTCAAGAAGACAATTTTTAACACCAATAGGCACACGGACCAGTGGCGGATCCAGGATTTCTCGTAGGGGGGGGGGCGCCAAG
>JBCAUI010529420.1:0-11408 GCA_038406195.1 Haplosyllis anthogorgicola | reverse complement strand
GGTGGGAGGAGGGGGTCCTGATCAACTTTTTTGCAATGGCGGCCCATATTATGTTATAATATGAACGGAAACAACCCAAAAATGCAAAGGGTGTGTTATCAAACACATATAAATAGTAATTGAAGCCCAGACAACCACGAATAATTTGTGTCTTTTCATAATCCTACACTCAGTGCACACCGTCATCACGAATAACTTCCTTCATTCACTTTCTTGTACAGACATAAAAAATTCACAAAGCCTGGATTAGAATTAAAGAAAATGGCTGGAATATTATTAATCATGCTTGAAAATCATGCTTGAATTTCCTTGAATTTTCGCGCCCTTCTACGAATTCCCAACTGCCCGTAAGAAGCGTTGTATTGATGCAACCAAGTGTCGATCGATATGGAGACAGCAGCCAGTCAGCTTCATGTTTACACTGCGAGCCGCTATGCTGTTCGAAAGGACTCATCTATTGTCAAAATAACACATCTGTTCATTATTTCTAAAAATAATTTTATTTTTGGCCGGCAATCTTAAAGGTAAGCATTTTAAAAACACGTTTTTCCAAAACCAAGAGCTAAGATGCCCCACCCTTAGTTGCGTTTAGAATCTATTCGCTTCGTTATATTAGTAGGAAGAAAATATAACGCTTGGGCTTAATCATCAACCCAGTGCGTATTTAAGCTTAGCTCTTAGTTTATAGAAACATGTTGTTATTGTAATCCTTATTTCTTTGAGTTTTTTTGTAATAATAATTTTTTCTGTTTTAATTAAAGACGTTTTATATCAGAAACGCCTCGTATGTCATTTGAAACTTCATCACATTTATCGCATTCAATAATATTCCTAGGTATTATTTTTATGGTTTTACATTTCCATTAGTTTGTTTTTATGATCCGAGTGGAGAATTTCACCTTTTGTTTTTTCTCACGGCAATGCTTTGTTGAAATAATTTACGTTTGCGATTTTTGCTGAAATTAAGGTTTGTGATAACGAACTGCACTTGCCAAATTATTCATTATTATGTCGAACATTGCTCAATACGTTATTGCCTTTCATAATGGAAACTTGCTTTTCCTTGTCACACGCCACTCATTAGCTCCCAAAATTAATTTCCAATTGTGTCAACAATATAATATAAACTTAACATGCTACACAGGCATTAAAGTACAAACCACTTATTGGTTTGCCCCTTTTGCGTCAATACCTGCCTGTTACTCAAAGGCATTACCATCTCCATAAAGCATTAATCTATAGCTAGTCCATTAGCCTACTTAAAATGGAGCTATGAAAGCAATTTACATGACACTCTATGTTCGTCTGGAACTTATTAAAGGCAGCTTCTGTGGCCTTTGTAAACTTGTACCATTTATAAAGTTTTGCCTTTTATATCTTCATCCCTACCACCCCCGTCCACTTCCATAATCGATTACTCACTTTACACCTCTTTGCCTAAAATAGATTGCTGATAATCCGAAAATCAATGATGGAATACACTGTTCCTTTTCCGACTTTGAAGAATGAAAGTGCTATAGTTTGGTAGGGAGTTTTAAAGCTGTAGATAATGAAATGTTTCTTATCACGCCTCTTCATTTTGGAAACAATCAATGGTTTTTTAGAGGTGACGTAAAATTCTTTTGTTCTAAAATGACATAAAAATCCTAAGCTAGCACTACAGAAGTGTAAGTTCAAAGTGCAACACAGAACAATAGAGAATTGAAAAATATTCACACACAGACCTCCTTACAAGTGGAGGTAGAGTTAATGAGAACTTCGTGTCAAAGCAAACATCAGAAATATACATTTGCATTTCTCTCTATTTTTTCTGTGATGTACACTTATCTTGAGCTGTGAGACTCAACTGTATCATTTTGGAAAAGAGGAGAACAAAGGAGAGAACGAAAGAATTTCACGTTGTGTTTTTGATGCGCTATTGTTAAAATTCTGATACGAATTCCGTGTACTGATTTCATTTTTGTAGCAATATTTCATTTTCCCCAAACAAAACGTAAATTTCATTTGTTCGTGAAATGAAGAGACATGACTAAACATTTCTTTCTCTGTGCACGACTAAAACATTGCCTTTCCATGCACGTAAGAGATCGGTGTAAGATCAGTGATCTGCACTGAACATTGTAACCTATCCTTAAAAAATCGCACTCCAAGGAGGGAGACCTTTAGGTATGATCTGCATATGTTGGATCTGATTTGTTTGACAGATTAAAATGCGACAGAAGAAGGTTTTTATGGTTTCAGGTGAAATATAAACCAATTCACCTAAGCTTCTTGATGATCCGCTCCAAAAGAAGATGTATTCGAACATAGTCAAAGAACAAAGCGGATGAATGGTTCTAGTTGACAGTTGGTTGTGCTTGTATTAGATATCACTTCCCTGTGGGGCATTGCGAGAAATGAATTGATCCTGATTAAAGCTCGCCTTGTGGTACAAGGACAGTTGGTTGTCACCGACTCTCGGGGTCTTTTTGATTAGTTCTGGTCCCTTGTGGGTGAGTGAAGCTGGCATTGTTTAGCGAGGTTCTGACTGGGGAACATGCGAACGAATGTCTCCCCTTTTTGACCAGAAACAGTATGATCCGGATGAAACAGGTATAACCATAGCAGTACAGCACGGCCTGACAGATTTACCTCTGTGCATAGCATAAATTATGTTGTATTTTCTGCTGCCCAAAAGTTGTGGCAGCACCTGACGGGTAATAAATTCACTTTGTTCCCTTTCATTAGTTGCTTGGCCTGTATGGTGCTTATGATTAGATCTGCCTGTCTGTAAGTACGTAGGTAGAAAGGCGGACTCTAACATACCTATCAATTAATGTAAATTTTAAAAATACAAATACTTAGATCTAAAGTAATTTATTTGATATGAATTCACGACTTTAAAGAAAATAAATATCTTAAAGCTTGTACAGAGCTTTCAACTAAAAAATATTTGCATTTGAAATAAGAATGAACAACCCTTGGAGCTGGATAAGATTTATGACAAATCCATCCCATAGGGAGAACCGGAAATTGGATCCAGAATGATGACAATTTATCCGTAAGAGGCTTTAGGTATAAATATCATTTCCATATATTACTTCTTGGATGAAAGAACAGGAATTGTTCATTGCTTTCTGTAAGATCGTTTTTTCTGAAAGTTTAATGTTTTTCTTGGGCCGCCCCGGTATAAGTCTCCACGTTATTCGGTACCTTAATGAATTTAATCCATGAAATAGATCTTGCGGTACAAGTTATACAAATTTGGAGATTTCACCTACAAAATTCGAAAAAGAATATGAAATTGCATTGTTTCAGAGCTAAGGGAATTTTCGTCTTTTTCAGTTGAAATCAGTCTCTCTCGCCTTAGACGATAAATGTTATGAACTAATTTCATTCCAATTTAAAAGTTTTTAGAGCTACGGTAAAATGTTTAAAAATAATGAATTTAGACATTTCGCTGCCAACAAGTGTGAATCTAAAGTGGGATCCTAATTGGCAATGGGTAAATGGGAATCTCTAATCAAGACACATAATAAGTCTCTTCAGCTCATATTCTGTCGATAAATATTCAATGAACACAGTATTAATGGATTCGATCTAATCTTAATCTGACAGCCTTATTTACATAGTCAGTATATGAAGTTGAGGGTTTCTGTATGTTTGTTAAATTCACCATTAAGCCGACACGAATTCAAACAGTTGTTTATTATTGTAGAATAGAAAAGTCTTAATAATACTTTTATGATATTGACCTTTAATGTAGATCATCCAAAAGCCATAGATTTTGACTTAAAATATATTGGCATTATATATTCCCATTATTTGTAGAAAATATCTTCATTCAAAACAATGACTGTTTGAATGCAGATACTTATGTTCTATAATAAGCTAGTGGTTGAAAAATCACAAACCAACAGATATTATTTCATGAAACGGTTTCATTGAATGAAGTATACTGTATAGTAAATATTTCAACCGTCTTCCCTGTTTTTTTTTTTTTGTTTTTTTTTTTGTAGTACTGTACCTAAAATATCATTTGAATACTAATCACTTGCCTACATTACTTAATTTGGGTGGATCTCCATATGTCAAGGCTTATTTATCGACCTTACCACTGTAAAAAGTGGTTTTGGTGGCAGGATACGTGAGATGGACGGTATGTGAAACGTCTAACACTCAATAAACAGTCAATAAAAGCTCCATAAAGTACAATTTACCAGTAAAGCTAGAATCTCTTTATCCACTATTGACACAAACCTTAGAGACACGCAACTCGAACCAGCCATGTACACGAAGAAAGCTAAATTTGTGTGCACCAATTCTGGATTCGCAATTCGCTTCTGAAAACAAATTCTTAGGCCTTGCCTAACAATGACAAGAAGTGGCAATTAACAATTAGAGTAATAATAGTGCCCGTGCGGTTGTATTTGAACAAGGTTGGACACTGTTGATTGCATCTGTTTAGGACTTTTCGCTCCCTGGGTGGAAGGCATCCTCAGAATTCACGGCTTTCCTTTTATGGAGCAATAGATTAGCTTATAACAAGTGGACAAAAAGAGGTTTTCCACGTACAGTTGAGCCTTTGCTTCCTTAACAGAGCTTAAACAGAAAAGCAATTGTGAGATTTCAGTATCAAATTCTAGTTCACATCCATCAACACTCTTGGGAGTATTTCTCAAGTACCTAGAACGATGTGTATATATATGGCAATACACATCAACAACAAACTAATACCATTGCTGGTGTTTGTAATTTAAAAAGGATTCAACACACAGGTATGTTTCGAAATTTAGATTCTGATTTTCATCTTTCTTTTTGTTTCAAGGATTTTTGACATTAGAAATTCTGCACTGGGTTCTACTTTTTGATATTTTGAGTTTTGTATGTAAATTTACAATATTTGACCCATGTTTGTATGGTGTTTTTGACATTTGAGATTGTTTACAATTTTGCTGTAGGATTTACCTTGAAGCCTTTTGAAGAAATGTATAGACTTGCATAAATTTGTTCCTTTTTTCTTGGAGACCTTGGATATGTACTTGAGGGTATCTAAACAATATTTGACACAGTTATGACAGTACAGCCAACAAAAACGAAGTTTAACGTTCTGATAACTTCTTATCTAAACATATACATACTGCGTGTATGTAACTAGAAATGGTAGGTTGCCTTTAGAAGTTACAATATCTTTTACGAAACAATAAAGCGTGTACTATAACCGTATGAAATACACACAGAGAGAAACTGCTGATATATTGAATGAATGAGGTATGGAATTATATTACAACATCAAATACTAAAAATATATTAAATCCTTAGACATTGTAATCACGGACTCTTTTGATTTCAAATGGACTTATGTCTACATTAATATTTTTCACTAAGTTTGAAAAAAACGTCAAAACTACTTTTGAATTGTTTTCAAGCTTGAAAATGATTTCATCGTGTACATCAAAGGATACCTGTGGGGTCTTTCAATTTAGCTTAAGAGAATTACTTCAATTTAGAAACTGTTAGAAACTGTGAATTTCATGTTGTGCTATTGATGCAGATAGGGTGGAATTCTATTGTTTCTTGGCCTATGATTCAAAACCAAAGCAAAGTTAGAAGATCAGTAGAAAACCAAAGACCGCTCACTGAACGGTCTTTGAGAAAACTTTCACTGTTTGCCTTGTGCAACGTCATTCACTTCTACATTGCAACGGATGATTATTGGAGGAGCCTGTTATGGTTCACCTAGTGGATCATGTACACAACGGCGGGAGATAAAAAATATGGTTCTAAATTTGAGGAGATCTGTCACAAGATCTGGATGATGGGCAGCAGCAAGTCAGTTTAGTTCCACATTATTTATTGAATGGTTTTTTGGAATATATTTATTTTGAAGGTAATTTAGGTGTTGTATCAATTATTATCCATTTCAGAGAAAAGTAATGATATGAAGAATTCAGTTGCAGCAACTTTGACAATACCAATTGATAAAGCTAAAAAAGTTGTCTGCCAGAAGCCATGAAGACTCATAGGAGCCTTGCCGTGACCAGGATTCGAACCTGGGTTGTCTCGGCCACAACGAGAAGTACTAACCACTATACGATCACGGCTAACTAAGCTGACATGCATGCTAGCTTTTTGGCCTGTCCATTTATGGATATTATTGCATGTCCATTTATGAGCATTGCCTGTACATTTATGGAAATTACCGCATATTTATTTGGCACATAGCACCTCATTTGGTAAAATGGGTTGTTCTCTCATACCCTAAAAATCTAAACTGCACTTGAATATGGTGTCAATTTTCTCTGGTTTGCAGTTGGGCTTACAGTGGGGATTTTACAAGCTTTAAGTCTTTAGTTACACAACATTGCTTCTATGCAAGATGTATTTGGAAGATAGCAGTTACACCATGTAAATGATAATACTTTAGGCTACACTCAATTAAAGCTTTTTGGAAAAGTTCCAAAGACATTTTCTGCGCTGTGCTTTAAATGCAGAGATACATGTTTCGACATTAGATGCTGCTAGTGGGTTAAAACATCCTTGAAATTGAAAAGGGGGAAGTGTCCTAATAAGGTAATCGATGGAATAGTTTATGAAATAGTACAATACCATCAGATATATAGGTGTAACTTAAAATATTGTAGGAATCTGTACCAAAATCAGGGTAGGCTGTAAGAATAGCTGTATTTTTACGCTATTCTTTATTTTATGCTACTGAATTTACGCATTTGATTATTTTGGTAACAAAATGCGACAATTTGTGTTAGGCAAGATCTTTGTAAGCGATCCAAATTTACCAGCAGTGCCAATCTAGCTGTCCCTCTAAGGACACAACTCAGATTTTCTGCATTCTCAAAAGAGACAGCGTCTGTATTAGTATGTTGATGTGTGTTGAGCGAGCACATTATGCATACCATGTTATTATTATGTGATATCACAGATTGACTGGTAAAAAAAGACATATTATGTGGTAAATACGCTCTATTTATGGAGTCCATTCAGACACATGAAAATGTGTAACCTCAATTAAGTAATTGCTCATATTCGGAAAAACAAATGTCAATATTTTACCAGTAGTTTCCTCATAAAGTACCAATAATTGTCCACTGTAAACATCATTGTAATGGACGGAATTTAATGCTGGATGCGTTGACGCCAGCCCTGCATGTCTAATATTTTGCGGTCCCAGAATAAATGTCAAACGTTTCATGATGGTTTTGGCCAAAAGTTTATTAGTTCATTATGTTTTGTGTCGTATGAAAAGTATATACCACAAAACATAATAATAGATGGTTAAAGTGATTGTTAATCATGTGGAAATGTTCCTGAAAGGCAATTTGACTGAAACTGTGCAACGGTTAAAGTCACTTTTGAGTCATTAACTTTTTAAATAAGCAATCACAGAAGGTTTAGTGGATGTAAAATACCTTCAGATAACCGTTAATAACACTTACAAAATCTCATGGCTTATCATTGCAAACAGTGTCACCCTATCTCACAGAGCTAATATTGTAATAACCTTGGCCAAATAAGGAGATAGATATCTAATTGCCTTCATCCTTTACAATCACTTACGCCAATAAACTAAAATATCCCGAGGCAAATGTTTGTAATGACTCTGTCTTCTTTGCAAGAAGTAAAATTTTAAAAGTTAGACTTTATTGGTATCAAAATTGGAATAGTAATAAAATCAAGTGCGGCTGTAAGTATTGGAAAGACACATTTCAAAGCCAAAATGTAAATGCATCATGAGTGATATTTGTGACGTTATTTGGTAGTTTACTTTGCTTTGTAGTATATTTATACTTTGTTTTTACAATTGTTGACAATTGAATTTCAGAGATTATATTATATACCTGTTTTCTCTTTTAATTTTTTATGAGGGTTGTTACGTTTCATTTTATTTTTGTGTTGCCATCACTTACTTCAGTGCACGGTTATTGATCTTCAACATATCTGATAAAGTACATAGATCTATCTCCCGTTCAAATGTTAAAGCATGCAAAGATACACATGTACATGTGTATAGAAAAATATTATATTTAGTTGAATTAGTTTATGTTTGTTGGCTGTAAAGTACCAATTCTGGCAACATAACTGAAAGTGACCCTTCACCACCTGTTTCCCTGTTACGTGCTAACGGTGACTGCTGAATATAATAAGCATAGAAATTATCCAAAGCACCATTTGCCACCAGTAATAACAACAGTCCTTTTATTGTAAGCTTCTGCATATTATTACTGTTGAGGGCATTCGAAGCAGGTAGGAACATATACTTTTTATACAATTACGCTTACTAAATCTATGTCACAAGCTGAAAGGCGCTTTCGAAAAAAAGTGAAGAGAACAATTGCTGCGAAAACCCCCCCAAACCTGACACTGAAAACTTTGATTATTTATTTTCAGATTGTGCGCAAAATATTTGGATAACCAAGCACACAACATAGATACAAAAAAGAACATAAACTTCAATTTACAGCTGTGCAGAGTATTTGGAATAGTTTGGATCAGGTGGACAGAACATTTAAGAAAATTTGAAAGGACTGAATTCAAGTGAAATGCCTGATTATGTCTTCGCTATCTTTGTCACCACCTCCTGGTAATAACCACACAGTTGAGGCCAGATTGTCACCTCCCCAGATTCTACCCAAAGTGAAGAGAGATCAACATAAGAAGTTGGAAGAAAGGTTTAAGGAATGCAGGAATCCTAATGACATTGATCTCATGTTAATAGCTGCTGAGGTGGGATTATCTGAAATTGATACCAAGGTAGGAACTCTATTTTAACTTTCATTGATTTTTTTCAAATGTCAATAATATTTAGAAATTATTATTTTTCTTCGGGTTAGATAAATTCGTGTTCAATAGATTCATTCAGTGTGTTGCCTGCAGACTTTATATATCATTGTGTTTGTGTGTGTTTGTGTGTGTGGATCTGGAGTTGAGCATGAAACAAGGACCAAATGTAAGATCAGTAAGCTCCGTTAATAAACACCTTTTGTGGACAAAATGCTCTGTATACATACATATTCTAAGCAAAAGGTTCAGTGATTCGTTTTCCGTTTCAACCTTTGCGTTAGCGCTTATTGATAACGTTACGCTGAATGCAGAATACTTTGTGTGAAACTTAAATTATCACCCACTTGACCTCCGCCTGGAAAAAAGAAAGGATAGTGTAGATTTGCGCAGTTTAAAACGTAGGTATATAGCTAAAATTGGTTGAGTGTGAATACGTAAGTTAGCTGATTAAAATTATGTTATACAAAACAAAAATACAAATGAGATCAGGCAAAAACGCCAACCCCACAAATAAATGGGCAGACATCCGCTGGCAATTAAAGTCCTTGCTAGTGCCTGGCTACTAGCGCAGGTTGGGACTTATCGATTTTTTCTTCCAGTAAGTCACATGACGAAAAATGAACAAATTTTAGGGGTCTGGTCACCAGCCATATTTTGTTTAGAAATGATAGCGGTTACCAGGGAATCTACTCTACGATGTTTTGGTGGGAAACGGCACGAGAGGTTCCAAAATGATGATTCTACCAGGGGTCACCATCTGACGCCATAACTAGATAAACATTAGATGGCGCTGACCGGATGTAAATTTTGATAGTACCAACCAGCAGCTAGTATCAGATGCTTGGCTTCCAGAAAAGGGCAGACTATGAACGTCCGTGAACTATTTGCACCACACTTTTCATGCTGTCGTACTCAATAGTTTCGTGAAGTTCGCAGTAAGGTATTGCTCAAGAGAACCATCACCTTCAAGACGCCGTTTGATGCAGGCGTGGCATCATCTCGTAGGCCTGGTGCCTATTTTACACCTGGATGTATAGAGGCTGTGATTTAGTGATATAATGGAAATTGAACCCAGTTCGCCAGCATAGCAAGGCTTAAACAAACACCGCATTGAACGTATACAACTTGAGTAATATTGCATGCTTACTAATTGAAATGACGTTAGTGTGTAAGGGTATATCATCTTGGATTTCAAATCTTAAATAGATTTATATGGCACTGTACATGTACTTGTTATACTTTGCAGACTTGGTTTGAACATCGGCTTGCATTGTGGCGCAAACAGCAAGGACTACCTGCCAATGCTGGAGCTGTCAATGATTGATCATCTCACCTCACGACGGCATCTCTGAAGCTGTAAACTTCAGCCCGCTTCACTTTGACACGCTCATATCCTACCTTCATGTTTTAGGACAGACTCTTCTCCCAAGAGGAAGCAACGCTGCCTGGAGGGAATTGATACTGAATATCTGCTAACTCTGTTCAAGGTTTCCTTCATTTTGGAAACATTTTCCTATCGACTTGGATCTTGGATTTTTATTTCATTTAAAAGTGCACTTCTTCACAAGTTTGTGAAATTCGACTTTGCCGCTGTATTTTGTCTTTGTACAATTTTAAGTGGAGATACCAGTGGTATTTATTTTTTCCTGTGAATTCAGTCTCCGAACATGGCGTCTGTTTGTCGACATTTAACTCTCGTAAACACACTGATGAAACGCACTTTTACTCGGGCATGTACCCCTCTCTCATCTATGACGACTCCAGGGCACAACAGAAAGCATCTCTTGACAGAGCGGTCAGTCGCACTACCACAGAGGTGTTTTGCATCAGCCAAACCCGTCGCACAGAAGAAGACAGTCACTTTGCACTTTAAAGTCGCAGGCGACAAGCGCACAGTTCAAGCTAAACTTGGTGATAATCTGCTTGACGTCATAATAGACAATGACGTGGACATTGACGGGTTTGGAGCGTGTGAGGGGACGCTGGCGTGCTCCACGTGTCATCTGATCTTCACCGAGGACAACTACGCGAAGATCCCGGACCAGCCCACGGACGAAGAGCTGGACATGCTGGATTTAGCCTTCGGTTTACAAGACACTTCACGGCTTGGCTGTCAAGTCATTGTAACGGAGGAAATGAACGGTTGGGAGATCCAGGTCCCGGAGGGAACGAGTGATGCAAGGGAACCTTGATGCCAAACTCTCTGCTAGGTTTATCTTCTAAGGCCTCACTTTTTTAAAATTGTTTGGATTTCGTTTCTTCCTCACTTTGAAACAAGAAATTTAAAAATAAGATAGAGAAAGAAAAAACTTGTAGAGCAAATGGTAACAGATTTTATACCGAACTTGCGTGAAGAAATGTTGCCGGAAAACATCGATGGTATTTGGAGTTCAAGTTCTGATCATGGCACGTTGCAAATCACATGGATAAAACGCAATCCAAACCATTGAAAAATAGGGAGCCACCTATCACAAAAATACCTGTTTTATAGCTAAATAGAGTGATTCGACCATAACATGTGTTACTAAACGAAACGTTAACGTTCTATAAACATAACGTAACGGAAATGGTTCATAAACGATCTGGTAACCCAACGCATTATTCATGATGAACAGAGAATGATAATAATA
>JBCAUI010529409.1:0-11408 GCA_038406195.1 Haplosyllis anthogorgicola | reverse complement strand
GCACGGGGGATAAGTGTGCTCATTTGACTAGGGGGGAATGCCTGGCACGGCCTTAACCCGTGCTGATTTCTCCGGGGCGGTAAGATTTGGAAGATGTCAGCTGAGCACGGGACAACGGTATCAAAACATTACGGTAACATGACATGCAAGTGTGGGTCATTTGCCGTCGCATTTTCATCTTTATTTTTTGCCTTGTAAGGGCAGTGCGTCTTCTTAAAATGCCAATGCATACTAATATACAAGTCTGAATTTTAAACTAAAAATCATAGATGGACTATAACAACATAGGCCCTGTTCACACAATTGCTTTGTCAAATTAAATCTTATTTGAATTCTCATCCTTGGAATTCCTTTTGAAAACGGATTTTCACATCATTTAAGGTTATTTAAATAAAATTATCAATGTTTCAAGAAATTTGGCCTTTCAAGCAAATAGATAATTTCAAATAGTCCAACAAAACATCGTAAAACCTAATTTGTGTTCCTCTATATCAATGAATTAAAATGTGTCGTTTCATCGCATTTAACATCACATGACTGAGTGTACATAGCACACTCTCCAAAATTGAAATTAAAAATAGAATTAAATTTAAATGAATCGAACAGAATAAAAATGTTGCTTACCTTGATGTAGATTTATGAAGATAAACAAGAGAATGAAGATTTTTGTTTGCCCCATGCTGCCCTGGTGTACACTGCACTGAGTGTCTATAGAACACTGTCTATGAGCACACTGAATGTTTAACCAGGCGTTGTGTACATATATAGTATGTTCACTGTACATGATGGAGAGACCTCTACAGTATCTGCATTAAGTTTAGACAGTGAAATCAGATTGCAGTTTTTCTCAACCGAGAAACAATAGATTAGAACAATAGAATTTCACGTTGTGTGTCGGATCAGCAACACTGCATTAAATGTCTAGGAGCGGATTAAAAGTATTATGTCGGGTGAGGGCAACGTGTTTACATGTTTAAAATATTTCTCAACGTGAGGTGTCTCTGCCAATCGGTTCAGTATAACAGAATGTTGCGGCTTAACTTCTGATACAGTTGCCTGACCTGTGGAATACAAGGTGAATTTCTATTGTTCTCAATATTAGGAACCATGAAATACTTCGCCTTGTGCGCCAACTGTCGCTCTGTTGCTGTCAAGTTAGATTTGAAATACTGTTGGATGAAAGATGAAATCAGTGTCGTGTTAAGGGTGGAGTAAAGAAAGGTTTGCTGATTTAAAGCAGCATTACCAAATTGACTTTAACAGTCAGCAATAAGAAAAAAACGAAAATTGGTGACAGCGGCAGCTCCCTCTATTTATAAAATACTGTGTAATTGTACTATTTCATAGATTTTTCCAACGATTATACATTGTGTAAATGTACGAAACTTTAATTCGTTTGCAGATGCTGTACTGTAGACACATCAATAGTAATGTTTGTATTGGTGTACAACTCTTATTCAGTGTTATGGTAGTAACGGATTCAGTGTTATGGTAGTAACGGAGCTGTGAAATGTACACAATGAACGTCACGATTGTTCATCCAAATCGTACATTGGACACTAATGCGTTATAAAACGTAATGTTGTCAGTCATGTTCGTCTGTCTGACCCTAACTGTTCATTTGTTTGGACAGCACGGATCTAGTGGGTGTCAGTCTGTCTGTCTGTCTGCGAGTCAGTAAAAGAAAATCCTATTAAAGTTATAGCTTACAGGAGCTCCCTTATGTATCTCTGTATACGCTATTAATACAATTTTCTTGTAACGTATTTATTTATTTGTGTGTTTCAAATATATTTAAATTAATAATTAATACGTTATTTTATTATATTTATTAGAAATTACAATACAAAACAATGCAAACAATACAAAGAGAAGCGAAAATGTTGTTTGAATGAATCATTTATAATGATTTAAAAATGAAGAAGCAAGAAGACAAAACAACAAATGGATTTTATCACAAAACGCTCCAAAGAACAGAACGTTGCGAATTGATTTCTGACGCAATATTACATCTCTGATTTCCACATGACGATTTGACTACACAATAACAGGCCCTGGAAACTATGTGTCGGATCTGTTGCGTGTGTACGAATTGTCTCCAGTTTGTGAATGAATTGTTGTTTTCTCCATTGACACCAATGTTAAAGTTGTGGGCATATTTTATCACTTTGAAACGCCCAGATCTCAGCATCTAGAAGCTGTTTAAACAGAAAAATAAGCACAACTGTATTGTGAACAGTTCTAGATTCAGTTAAACTAAGTTTTTTTTAAAAAATTCCTTCTGTAACATAGGAAACTGACATGGAAATGGCTAATGTAAACAAAATTTAAAAATAAAATATAGTTTAACTGGATCTGCGACTATTTATGATTAAACTATGAGTTATTTAAAAACACCTTCTAGATGCTGAGATCTGAGCGTTTCAAAGTGATAAAATATGCCCACAACTTTAACATTGGTGTCAATGGAGAAAACAACAATTCACTCACAAACTGGAGACAATTCGTACACACGCAACAGATCCGACACACAGTTCCCAGGGCCTGAATAATAAGATGGAATTTGTGACAGTGAGCTAAGAGATTATTGAATAGATGATTTACGATTATGAATTACGGATTATGATTTACTTTTTCAACTGTAATGATTCTAGCTGTTTACAAATGGCCCATTAAAAATCTACGTCCAGAACATGGAATTACTATCAAATGTTTAGCACCCTGCAACAATTGGATTTCATGCTGAGTTCAATTAATTCAATTGGTTGCGAGGCTCTAAATTTTTGAGAGTAATTTCATTATCTGTATCATCCGCGATCATTACAAAGGTGTTTCTCCTTGGTTACTTGAAGTACGCTGCTTGGATGTACAATTGATTTGAATTGGTTGACATGGAATCACGCCCCTGTTACCATGACGACAATGATGACGATGACGTAAGACAGAGTTGCAATAAGAAATAAGACCAGGAGCATTTGAAGCAGCCGGTTGGATGATGTCTTCACCGGATCTGGAAGATAAAATGAAATTATACAACAAAATGAATCATGTTAAATTACATTAAGTCTTTCACTCGGAAAAATACATTTATTGCTTCCAAAATTAAGATTTTACCGAGAAATTTGAAATACACGATTATTAGCAGCATGCAGTCTACCACGTAACTATTTGTGCGACTGCTGGTCACCCTGTTTTGGACTTGAGATGATTCTGTTATTAGATTTCAAAGTCAAGGATTTTATCCAGTCACTTTTGACAATGAGCACTTGTGATCAAGAGCGGGGCGCAAACATTCAAATTTTAGCGTTAGCTGTTAATTACCATGTTGTATTTTGTATCTGGCGACTTCGAGGATGAGTTCCCACAGGATGAGAAACAGACACCAGATGGCGAGGATGATGCCGAGGTGGCGGGAAACAGAGCTGTCAATCAGAGAGCAGGCCACGCCCAGGATCACTGTGATAACTGCAATGTTAAAAACTTTCAGTGAAACATGCCACACCACACCTTTCAGGGTAAAAGTCCTGAACAAGAGAAAAGAAATAATAGACAGTTGACATTTTGACTTTACTGACTACTAGCCTGTATTATCTAGATTTTGAATCTTATCGAGCAGCGTTTTCAAATTGGAAAAGGCTTATCTAAATACAGTGTGCATCCGTTATACTCACCTGACACAAGAAAGATGATGACTCCACTGATCCTGTGCACAGTGTGCATCACTCCCTTCTTGTGCCCCTTGCCGTGCGCCTGAAGCAGTCCGCAGATGATCTGCACAAGAGCTGCGACCAGCACTGTGATACCAAACACAGCGTGTGCTACCGCACTCTGTCACATAAACGTGGGGTGTAATACAAGGGGTAGCCTTTTCAGCCTTGATTTTGTGCAAGTAAAAGCAGGGCGTAATCAGATCATGAAATTACTATCAAAAGTTTAGCGCCTCGCAACAATTGAATTGAATGAGCTGAGCAAGCAAGAAATTCGATTGTTTTCAATTTTAATAGTAATTTCTTGATCTGACAAGGGGGTAGCCTTTTCACCCTTGATTTTGTACAAGTGAAGCAGCCAACTGAACCTTGACGGCTGCTACACCATCGCGCACAGTAGCGATATTAAACATCAAGAAGAAGACGTTAGAGCTGGAGCTTTACCGAAATTTAGCGTTGAATTAGATCACACAGCTTTTTGTTTACTTCCAGATCCCAAATAAACTTTAAAACGAGACATGAAAGTTCTCTACAAGGGTTTTTCTAAGAAAATTAAACATATATAAAATTAATTCGCTGCTCTATTTCGACTTGGAGGATTTTGTGAGCAAAGAAAATGCGCACTTTGGCCATTAACGCCGATTTTATTTTTCCACAATGAACAATATTTCCTAGGACAGCTCGACTCCGAAGAACCAGGTTCAACAGTCTGTTTATCATCACACAAACCACAGTTACGTTAAATTCAGTTTTTCAGTACTCCATTTGAAATTTCTGAGTATAATCTGAGTGTAGTCTAATTTAAAACTTCTTACCTTTGTGAAGCCTTTGATCTCTGTCATGACGACGATTCCAGCCAGTGCGGAGAGAACGAACACCGTCACCATGGTGATCCTGTGTAGTTGGTACCACAAGGTAGTACCTGCAACATTTGTTTAGTGGCAATGCAGGAACGGTTTTTAAAGATTAAGTCTCTTTCTATTTTGAGATGAGTAAAGAATTGCAATATGAAATGTACATTATCAATATATTTCTTCTTTATTTTGTTTTGTCGTTAATTCAAGTTGAGAATGCAAATAATTGAGGTCCTAATTCGGTACCTAATTCTGACAGATCTGATTACTTAAATAATTTCAGCACAAATTAACAAAATGTGACACACTGATAGATCTGACAGAAACGTAATTAGAAAAAACCTCCAATAGCACACCAAAATTATCAACTTGAAATATCATTAAGTTAGTCTTCAAATTTAACGAAATTGACGATGTTCCGAAAGTTCCGAAATTATATACATGTTTAGAGGTTAAATGTTTTTGTTAGATTTTTTCACAAAAGATAAATTTAAAATAAGCATTCACCAAGACATGAGGATCCCATGGCGTACCTGTAGTGTCGCGCCAGAACGATACCCAGAGCCGCTAGTGCCGTCCACGATACCATGTTCACCAAACCTAACGGCAGAAGAAACGTCCTTACATTTCTTTGGGGTCAGATCAACGTTTTTAAACAGTGTAAAATCAACAATTCAGAAGGACAGTTTCAATTCTCTAATTTCACTTTGAATCTGCACTAAATTTCACTGTAATGACAATTCCTGATTTTTTCAAAATCGGAATATGAAACGAGTTGAAACAAACAGGACGGCGGGAGATTCTATTGTTGTCTCAGGGAATTATTCGTTTTCTAATGTAGAAAATAAGGGAACAACTTGATACAGCCTGAAGGGGATGGTGTCATTTGTTTTAATTAGAAAGTCATTTCTACCAGTAACTGAGCAACAACTTGTGTGTTTAACATCGTCTTGTTGGAGTTTATTTGAATTTCTCCAGGGGAAGTTAAAAATAGCAGAGGTAGAACAAGCTCAGATTCAAAAAGAACAGTTGGTGGATAGTCTACGAAGAATTCATTGGACAGGCAGTAAGCTCTTCCTTTACCGTGGAACTTGATGTAGCCGGGCACAGCGTTGAAGTGGATCGTCTCCAGGTCACGGAGGAAGTTTAGCCTGTTCTTGGAGATGAGAGGTAGATGGTGGTGCTTCTTTACTGCTGCCGAACCTGTAAAAAAGATTTAAGAGATCAGGTAGGTTAGACAGGCCAATTTAGAGGTTGTTATTATGGCATTCAAAGTTCTTTAGAGCTGATTTGGAATATTTAGCAATAAAAGTTGAATGCTTTATGTATACTTTTTGGTATGGGCGACATTGGGGAACTAATCCAAGGTAAGAATTATTGCATCAGTATCAAGTACATATTCACTGTTTTGCTTCTTACTTGAAAAGTATGTGAGAAGTGGACACTGGATACCTGCTAATATTGAGCAGAAAGCAGTCATATCAGAGGTGACTTTATTTGGTTATTCCTTTTTCTTGAAACTGACAGCGACACATCAAATGGACAAATACACGCTTAAAACTACCTGGATACACGTCTCCTGATGCCATAAACAAGTAGAAGTCACTAGTCGATAAGTCGCTGGTGATGTAGTCCGTTTGTCCCCCGTACCGTGAGTATTTGTAAGTGTACAGTGTGGTGGTTACAGGCCGGACAAACGAGCAGTGAACTCTGCTGTCTATCCGTCTCACTTGTAGGTTTGTCAGGTTTGTCTGGAAATAAAAAAAGTCTGACATTTTAGTAATCAAGCCCAAAAACTAAAGACAAATGCTGTTACTCACGGGCAAGTACTCACAGACATTACATGTGCACAGTTTGGGACTATTAATTGGGATTTTGTTATGATAATAATAAAGTGACAAATGTAGCCTATCATTGCTCTGGATTGTACACACACGCGCATACACACACGCGCACACACTGTACTCACGGACGGGTGTCGTTCGTTCGTCAGACCGTCAGGATTGTATCCGAGTTGTACGTTGTGAACCGGAGCTCCGTCCGACGTGGCGACGCACGTCATCGTGACGTCACCTCCCTGCGTCATAGTGAAAAGATCGATACAATTTTGACAGTTCTAATGTATTTTATTGAACATTGACCTCTGGCACTCAAGGGGTAAAACTATTATCAGTTTATCAATCACTCAGTAGCATTTCGCACTGTGATGCTGTACAATTTAATAACACCGTATTTCTTTATAAACATTCGCTGATGGGTGTCAATTTCTTCAGGCTGATGATAAATTACAAGAAAATCTTCATCATGAGCATGTTTACCATTTGCGCTCATGTGCCTTTCTTTAGTTTTCCTAGCTAAAATATTTCAACTAAACTAGATGGAACCCGTCCGTTGGATGGGGATAGAGAGAAAGAGACAGAGAGAGCTTGGGCGGGGTCAGTCTGCCTGGGGGCGGGGACAGTCTGCCAGACATAAATTATGTTAATGAGGTGCCATCCCATGATCCTTTGCCGGGCACCAACGTGACACATTTTGGGTCTTAAATTTGTTAGTATTATGATCCATATCTACATTCCAGTAAACTTCACGAAATAACTGGGAATGACACATGTTCAAGCATTCCAAAATATTTCTGAAAACACACTTACCATGAACTTATCGTCTGACAGGCCAATAGACACGTAACCGTCTGTGTCCGCTGTCGCTTCAAACTTCACTCTACCGTCACCTAGTGGCTGCCACGTCACCAGAGACCTACACTCTGTAACTAAATTTTTGAGCTCTTACAACAAAGTCTTGTTTAGCTCAAGACAAATTTATGCAACTATGGATTTAGATCAAAACAATCCTTGTATTCTGAATTACTTTTTACAGATTTTTGTAGATTTCAATCTCCAAGATTTAAAAGCAGCAGGTAACACACAAAAAATTCCAAATTTGTCCTGCCCCCTACCTGCCATATTATACTGTTGTTTGTTTTTCACTTACTATATTTAGTAGTTTTCTGTTCTTATAAGTAGTATTATGGTCTTCTGTTTCTATTATTTGCAACACTTGTCACATGGCAGGTAGCCAGCCTGGCAGGCCGTTGGAAATACGTCTTGCTTGACAGTGTATTTCTAACTCTTTCTTTCCCGTTATTAATAATTAGTCAGGAGTAGAATAGAATAGGTGTTCAAACGATTTGGATCGTCGTCTAACCTGAACAGTCTTTTGGATACATTGCACAACCTTTAGTCTCACCACAAGATGACAGGTCAAAATCAGCAAATCGGATGCTCGGCTACAACGGAAAACCAGCTATTCAGTTAGACAGTTAGACTTCAAAGCTTCCAGAATAACGTTTATTTATAAATTAAATTGGTTTAATCATCTGAGAGACCGAGGTTCTATCTCTGGGGTAACTGGTATCCTGTATTTCGCACTTGGCGTGACTATGAGTGTGACTGAAGGGTGGATCTGACACTAGTGTGTTCACTCACTTGTGCACTAAAATCCCCCTTGTCACTTTTTAATTGCGCATTTCTGTTCAATAGGAATGTACATTGTATGGTTGTAATGGGTTTTCATTGAAGCACAAAACCACCTTTCTATGAATTTCTATGAAACTTTCTATGAATTTGAAACCGTGCAGAACAAACGAGGAAACAGAAAAATGTCACGCTGTGGTTTTGATATTTTATTGTATTCTGCTTAATGTTTCGTCAAGGACGTTAACACTTACTGTGCTATCCACACCAAAGTCCACGCCAGATGTCTCCACCGCCCTGAGTACAGTCTCCACATTGGTCCAGAACGTCTTGTAATCCTTAACAACTGTCGCTCTAAAGAGAGAAACATACATTTTGCTTCCTAAGCCTATTAGTTTGTCATGGCCCTCCGGTAACAATGGGAATTCACACTGCGCATTTATTTTTGACAAAAACACATCATGAAGCAGCCTCCTAAATGCGCAGTCGGTTACTAAGTGTAACTTGTATTTATTGCCCGTTAGGTGCTGCCACAATTGCTTGGCGGCAGAGAAATCCTATGCTTCAGATTATAAAATTACTGTCAAAAGTTTAAGGACCTGCAACCATTAGCTCAGCATGAAATAGTTATTTCATGATCTGTACCATGACAGTTCAGAACACCGTCGCATAATTTTAACAATAAAACCGCGCTTTGTAAGATACACGTGGTACCCAACTGCTGAGTAAAATGTCTTGTATTTCACGATGTTTCAGACTTGGATTAAGAACTCTGACCTGATTGTGACGTCTCCCACGGATGCATCTGGAGCGATCCATGTAAACCGGACCTGATCCGTATCCAGAACCTCACTGTGTCCCACACAGTTCTGTGAGAAACATCAACAAAGAACTCAATACATTTTGTCTGTAAAAACAAGGTTTGTAAAGTACAGTGACACTTGTATGTTATGACCACTGAGTTACAAGGCCGCCTGTCTTTTGTGACCAGGTATTAGCCAAAGTCATAGTTCTCGTGTAAATTTATGTTTTTTAAGACCACTTTTAGTTTACGACCATTTATAAATGTCTTAAAGGGTATTCATAAATAATAGGTTTCACTGTACATGCCAACACTTTACCAATATAACAAAATGGTCGATATCGATATTTTGATTTGATATTATTTGAGGTGTATTTATTGCCTTACTTCCTTTTCCAGCAAAAAAGCAATAGAATTATCTTGTCTGCGATGAGTTCAGAATGTGATACTCACAAAAAGCCCAGGTCTGTGAGCATAGAATCTGAGACCCTGAGTTCCTGGGGGTAAACTGGACTCTTTGAAGAACCCGACAGGCTGTTCCGTGTTTCCTGCCACCCTCTGCACCCTCAGGATGAACCCCTGCATCGGAGTGCCGCCATTTCCTTGGATGGTTACTGAAAAGTGTCAAAGGTTTTGTGTTAAGAAAAACGAAACTATTCTCATTGACCATATTTCTTGTCCATGCCTCTCTACCTTGTCTGTCTGTTCTGTCTGTCTGTCTGTCGCCCTCCCTCCCCGCTTCCCTCCTTCCCTTTCTCTCTTTGTGTCTGTCTGTCTGTCTGTCTGTCTGTCTGTCTGTCTCCCTCCAGATATACCTACTTGTGACTTGTTGTTGGGGTGAGTACCATTGTGTAGATGTTACTATGGTGTAGGGTGGTGTACCATTCTGTGCTGTGTGATCACCGTGACCAGGGTAGCTGTCAGCACACTTCCAGACTGGAGGACCTTCTGGATAACTGTACACTGTAAGTACAAAATATCTTCCATTGTGTGGCTTTCATAGAAGTACAAAGTAAACTTTATATTGATGCGTATAAAACACAGGGTAAAACTCTTTTTTTCCAATTTTTTATCCTCCAAACAGTACACAGAAATCGTATCATTTTGGAAACGAAGAGAACAAAGGAGAGAATGAGAGAATTTCACGCTGTGTTTTTGATGCGCCATTGTTAAACTTCTGATATCATTACCGAACCATCTTCTCAGATTGGAAAAGGTTAGAATGTGGCGCCATCTAAAATTAAATTTGAATAAATTTTTGAAAAAATCAAGTTTGCTTTTTGTGTGGCTCGAACCTGTGACCTTAGGATACTCAATTGAGAGTGATACCTCTGAGCTGCAGAAACTTGTGCTGATGAATGATCCCTTAACACTGCATGTATATGAAAGAAATGTGGTTTGTTTGGAATGGAAAGTAACTTTTTATAATAATAACTTAATTTATGTTTTCAGTAATCTTAAATGCAAGATTATATAAAGTAAAAATTCCATGAATTTTAGTTAAAAAATAGAAACTCAAAATCTGGAAGATAAGTGTAGATTGACTGGGGCTCGAACTTGTGACCTTAGGATGTTTTATCAGGAGTTATACCTTTAAGCCATTGAGACTTGTGCTGGCAAGTGATCCCTTAACACGATATATGTATCAATTGCATTGGCGGATCTAGGGGGGGGGGCGGACGTGGGAGGCACGCCCCCCCTTACGGCCCAAATTTTCTTCATTTTCATGCAGTTTTGGGGGATTTTTGCGCAAAAATTGGGTAAAAATTGGGGCGCCCCCCTACAATAAATTATGGATCCGCTTCTGAATTGCGAGACTATAGAAAACAGAAGTTCCATGAATTCACATTTAATAAAAGGTAAAAAAAAAAAAAAAAAATTATAGATTGACTGGGCAATGGAAGTTAATATTTTGGCAGACAGTTACATATTTGTTTGCTGTGGACTTGAAACAATGTCAAGATCCAAAATCAATATTTGTGTAAAAAAAATTAAGCATTACTGTCATGTCAGAGACACAAATATGGAATTAAATTTAAAATAAACTTTTGTACAAAGTTTGTGGTGGAAAATATTTACTTGTGCTGATTGGAATAATTTTTATGTCTTAGTTTGATGTCAAAGTTACTTTGAGATATAAACAATTGTCAAACTAAATTCAATTCCAAACTTTTGTATCCAGTTTCAAGTGGAAAATATTAACTTTATTTCTACATAAGAATAAGTTTGAAAGTTAGAAAAATGTGATACTAAGTTCAAACCTCAACTTTACCAAAAGAATTTTTACATTCATCAAATTGTTTGTTGGAATCATTGAGTTGGAATTAAAGTACAAATTTCTCTGAGCCACTTGCCATTTTCACAGTGGCCGAAGCACTGTTTAAAATAGTGTATTGTCGACTAGCATCAATCGGTGGTGAGGCGGAGTGGATGCAAAGAGCAGGCGAAAGCTTAAAGCCATTTCTATTACATTTATTTCAATGTTTAATAGCACTCAGTAACAGCTGAGGTAGCAACTTGCATGGGCAGTGCTACAATAAATAATGCGAATCATAAGCAATTGAGAATTGACAAA
>JBCAUI010529398.1:0-11409 GCA_038406195.1 Haplosyllis anthogorgicola | reverse complement strand
GCTAAATTTTGGGCGAAAATAGGGTTGGCGCCCGCGGGGCGCCCCCCCCCAACGGGAAATCCTGGATCCGCCCCTGCTGGTCTTGGTTTGTCCCATCTGGATGTATCTTACACGGAATAACCTGAGTCTCCGACACCAGAAAAACCTAGTTCCCGAGATCGTCGCTCTCCTCGCCGTAGGTAAAGGGATTCCCCGCGAAATCTGAAATAATAAAGTTGTCACGTATATATCTAGGAGCTTCTGGTTTCTTTGAAACATTTCCTTGTTAATAAACAATATATATGAATTATTTCTCTTTTAGGGATGACAGGTTAAATTGTGTAATCTTAATTTCAAGTTATATCTGGATTATAAACCTACCACTGAACTCAAATACAACAATAAAATTAGTATCGTAAATTTAGATGTAAATCTCAAAACAATCTTTAAGCAATTACAGTTGCCATACCTAAAACGGAAAAACTCAAATATTGTTTGTTACCAAACAACCATCCAGAAACTTCCGGCTGTAAACGGGACAAACCGAAT
Source organism: Haplosyllis anthogorgicola (assembly GCA_038406195.1). NCBI lineage: Eukaryota > Metazoa > Annelida > Polychaeta > Phyllodocida > Syllidae > Haplosyllis > Haplosyllis anthogorgicola. Next base: position 10,881 of record JBCAUI010529398.1, on the reverse strand, counting down.
GTGCATTTTCTAACAATAACGAAACGAGTTTCTTTTCAACTTCAGAGAAGGAATTCTTACCTCTTTACTATGAGAACAATAGCAGTGCAAGATGTGCCTTTGTTGAAGTGAAAGACACAGCGAGAATTTTGGAAATAGAAATTCCCTCTGTGATATTTTTTCCTCTTAATTTAATTGTTGTTCTCCATATTGGACAAGATTTTGTTTCGTAGATTGTTAATTTTAAGTATTTAGTTTTGATAAGCTTCATTGACCTTTGTGCTAGGGGTCGGACTGCGCAAGTTTTTGCCTAACCGGTAAAATATAACTTTTTGCCGGTAATAACCGTTTTAACAGAAGTGTACAAATGTATCTCTTAAAATCTTAATTAATTTCTTGGACTGTTTACTTTGTCAAAATATTAGTACAGTGTATATTTAATCAGTGCATACTGTCAATAATACCATACAGACATATTGAATTACTAATTTACTTAAGAGCAATACCCTTGTGGGTGCAATAATTCCTGAAATAACAGATTTGATTTCCATCCTGTAAGAACATGAGAACATGGTACATTATCTCGAGGTAGTGTTTAATTAAAATCTATTTATCGACAGGTAAAGTAAATGATAACTAACGGTAAAAATAATTGACTGCAAGCAAGTTCGACCCCTATACTTTGTGCTTATGTTAACACTGACACGGTTATAATAAATAAAACTGTGAAGTTGCTACATTGTATCCATACTTTTGAATATTTTATGCCATAGAACCATTAGGATAACATAGAATCGAGTAGGTTCTTCAAGAAGCAAATTATTCAACAAATCAAGAAATTCCTACAATTTTAGGAACGTTCAGAACAAAAGAGAAAACACAAGAGTTCCATGCTGTGCTTTTGATGTACTATTGTTGCAAAACTGAATAGAATTTCATGATTTGGTAGAGATATTTCACCATGTTACATCATATCGTGATATTTCACTATTTTAATTCAACTTTCTTTCGCAAGAGCAAAACTACCATAAGAGAAAATTATAAAAGATCCAATTTTGTGCACTGCACCTTTACTTAAACTTAGTTTTTGATTGATGTGGTTTTAAACTTGGTTGTAATTTTGGTTTAATCACACAAGATGTTGTTTTAGTTCGAGTGCCAGACACAATGCTGTTTGCAAAATGAACTACAAAGACTGATCTTATGCGTTTGTGTGTCTGTCACCTTATTCGGACGGTAAAACATTTCCTTCATTGCTGACTGTAAGTTAATTATGTGATGGTGTTTTTCTGCATATCTTGCAAACCTTGCGCACCAGCACTTCACTGTGAGGAGCATAGATCTAGTAAATGACGCAAGGCCTAGATCAGGCCAATTTTTAATCATGATAAATAGTCTGATAATGTTCCCCCAACTCTAGCCTCCAGTCGAGATGTGTGTTTGTGTCATTCAAGTGATTCAGCAGTAAATGTCCAGCAGAAAATGTTTTTGTTTCCAACATCCTGTACAGCAAGCTGTAAGATGGCAGCATGTTTATGGCTGTGTATGTGACCATACACACCATCTTAAGGCTATGAGGAGCATGTCGGTAGGGCCACTTCTAGCAGTCAGCAAATTAGCCTCACACTAACCCTCTAATTATTATAAGTATTAAAATGTGTACTCACTGCGGCCCCTGATAGTTAGTGTTTGACCACCATTCAGACTCCCATACTTCGGATATACATTGTAAACTGCTGGAAGATCTGAAACGGTAGTTCATCTTAGTTACTTTACTACAAAACAACGTAAAAGAGAGAACATTTATTGTTTGTTCATCCAGATAATCAAAAAAAATGAAGAGAAATTTGTCTAGGTATGGCACCAGCATACACAGCCTTCACCCCCCAGCACACCACTACCAGCCTAACAGTCAGCCTTGACCTTCACCCACCACTAAGGCCCAGGCCTATGAATATGTATCATTCAAGGATCACATCCTTGACCTATATTCCTCCTTTTTATAATAGCACCCTGCCCACCTTCAGGCAGTGCACACTAGACCATCCCCATGCATGCATCTTAAGCAATAAACATAGAGTCATCGTAACACCACGGGTTAGTGTTATCTATACCGCAACACACAAGCATAACCCCACGACAAAATTGACAAATCTCTACAAGATTTTTACCATAAAAACTAGGAATTAACAATTGATGGTTAATAAAACAGAAACTGGTGAACAGATCATGAAAACAATGTCAATTTGATTTTGTTCGAAACCACAGAACTCCACGTTGAGCTAAGGAGGCGCATAACTAAGCAGTTTGAAATTCTATTGAGGTTAAATTCATAAAAAATACACGATTTGAACTTGTTAGAAAAAGGGAAAAAAGTTCTAAAATGTAAAGAAAGTACTCACTTGTGTTGCCATACACATAGTGCAACTGCAGAAAGAAACAAATTACACAAAATTTTGTCCAAACATTTTGAACGAAAAAGAAGAACATATCCATGTTCTCCTTCCTTGTCCCGTGCAAATCTCAAGTTTCCGTCGGTTTAGCGCACTTTTATGTACATGGGTTCTACGGATGTGTACACAGTTAATTTGTTGTTAACTCCTGTTTACTTCCCATGTTTTTATTTGTCAGTTTTAAAGGACATTTATTGAATGGTTTATTGTGCAATGATCATCTGGATATGACGTCACGTTTGTAGCCACTTAATCGGTGGAAAATGTCAAACTGTGTGTCTTCGGACTTTAATTAATCTAGGGCTGTCCACGCCATGAATTGTGCAGTTGATAAAATATAATGTTTATCTCTTTGTGAAAAATTTAATAAAGTTGGAAATTATTTGATCAAACGTGGTGATTACTGTCCTGTCATAATTTGTTATGATAAAAGTTACAATGACAAGACATCAAAGGCCACATGTTTTTATCTGTTGAATTACCAAATTCTGGAATAGTAAAAATAAAATGAAATCACAGGCCGCGCAGCAGAAATAGTAACTTCCCATCACCTAGTCGAACATTCCATAAAAAATATGCCACTTTTGACATTTTCAATTCAAAATGTAAATTAAGTAGCAAATTTTGTTTTTGTTTTATCCTGCTTTAAAAGACACTCTTTCAATGAGTAGTAATCCAGCAAATTAAAACTTCTAGCCTAACCAATATATTTAATACGTCAATGACGTTTTTGCCAGTTGTGGAAGGATACTATTACAACCAGATATCGAGCAAAGGAGTCATTTTACAAAATATATTAATTTGTCGGTGATATGTCGTCATGTCCTCAAGATTAACGTTGTTAAGGCCATTTGCGAAAGAAACTAATATCTTTAAACATTTATTCCGCTAATATCTGACATCCACTAACAAACTACTGTTCTCTTTCCCATTTATCATACTAGGAATCAGCCCTCCCGATCAAATCCTGAGATTTCCTATCAATTTTGGAACAATGGCGTATCAAAAGCACAACGTAGAATTCTTTTGTTTCCTCTTTTGTTCTGTACGTTTCACAATTAATAGAAATTTTAGGGTTTGAAGACTTGCTTCAATACTGGTCGCAAGCTTAATTTCACAAATAAACAATAAACAAGGTAATAACTTTAAGGTGCCATGTAAACTGCATGAGACATGTATGACCGTTTCAACCGTTTAGGAAAATATTTCGTGACTAAATGAATTACAAATTATACTATAATTAAGCATAATCACAGAAATATTATGCTGAATGTCTATTTGTGGATCACAGCAAATATGAATTGGACGGGAAGTGTATGCGACGCAAAATTAGATTGACATTTTGTCTCTCCGGAGAGACAAAATGTCAAACAGGCGAGCCATATTTATTCGTCCCTTATGGAAAACGACAATAAGATAGAAGAGTATATTCATCAGCACTTTAGTTAAACCTGTCTGATTATTGATGCATGTTATATACATGGAGAATTAAGGGAAATGTTAATAGTTAAAACTGTTCCGTTCTTTAATGGAATAAAACTCGTGGTTTAAGATTGATTCACGGATTTCAGTTTATGATCTGGATAAATTTCTCGTTGCAGAGGCAAGTTGAAATTTTCACTCAAAATTTTAATATATTTTTTAAAGTTCCAGAGACAATAAAGACAATTTAGATCGTTATAAAGGTGGGGGCGGAGGTTTGCGCTTCCCTTGGATCCACCAGTGCAGCGGTCTGATGCACCTAAAACAATGCGTTATTTGGATCAACCCCTCAGGTAAAGCTGTGTCATCTGCAGCTTTATTAGTTGTGTGAATGCGCATGCCAAATAGGGTTGTTGTCTGTTGTTGTCTGCACTTGCTTTGGACATGTTACGCAACTGACGCCCATTCGTTGACGCAAATCTGCGTACGCTAAGCTATTCGTCGTGTCCAGGCAAGCGCTGCCATCGCATCTGTGAAGCGCTCCGCTTGAGCGATCAAACAGGACAGGTTGTATGGCCACGTTAAAAGCCGTGACATCGGCAAAGTTGTATTGATCTACGGGAAAACGTGGCCTAGATGCAGGAATAGAAGTAGCATCGCTTGTTAAATATCTGACGCACCAATCAATCGATGCAAACCATTTGGTGAATATTTCATTTAACTGCAGTTGCTTCTAGTGTTTGAAGTGCGGAAAGTTATTTTGCATTAACATTTATCCAGAGAAACCATGGCCAGTGTAAATCTAGGACGATTCATCTTAACAGGATTAAAGTCCGTCAGAACAGGTAAGACATTTATTTCATTCAGGAAACATAATTCATAAAAAAATTGTTAAACGTTATGTTATATGTGTAGTGTCAATTTAGGTAGCTACAAATAATGAAAGCGGAAAATGTGCAATCTGTTTGCTAATGATAACACCGAAAAATATAAAAAGGGGTGTGGCCGAAAAGGTAGCTCTGGTTTAACTCGCACCAAAGTTAAGCTTGACCCTGCTGTACCCAAATGGAATATCCTTTGTGTACAAGTGTTTATTACGTATTTCCCTTACACTTTGATGCTCATGTGCCATTTAAGTTTGCAATTTATAATTTTGCACTGAGCTTTTTATCAGTTGTATAATACGCCACATTCATATACAGTTTATGCAGACAAGCGCAGCTACGGTCCTCAGTTCCTACCTATGTATTGAGAACATTTAAAATAAAAATGATATATTTGGCTATTACCTTCACAACATTCTTAAATATTAAAAACAAACAAATCTGTCACCACACCACAAAGGTATGGCTTTATTTTACTGTGGTACCAATAAACCAGGCCAGTACTGGCCGTCAAAGGCGGTTTACAAGCTTCAACTCCAGTACAGAAATCATCCAACCTTGGTGTGAGCCATCACCTTGAGGTGACTGGAATAAGAACAACCTATATCCCACAGAATCCAGTCCTCTCAGCATTTTCTGGTGCCAATTTTACACTCAATACACTTAAATTATCCACTTTCCAATACAAAGATTAATACTGTTTTCAATCGCACAATTTACAATAATGACAAATATTTACAAAATTCTCAATTTTATTCAGGTTCACATGCAAATAAGACATGGACCAGCATAATTCCTGCCCTATCCAGGTGTTATTCTTCTGGCAGCGAAAGGGTATGTTAATTTTGTTACCTGTACCTTGGATGACAATTACATGTAAATTGTCATCTCTTTCTATTTCCAACAGAAGACGCACAAATGAAACAGCTGTCTAAAATCCGATTAGAGAATCTTTAATCTAGTTGATGTTAAAATCCTGAGTTAAATTTAGATGTTTACATACTTTGATATTCATTTCCATTCATTTTGGGTTTTTTTAAAGAAAACTACTAAATTGAGAAAGATGTTGACATCGCCAGAGTTAGAATTTATCATGGAAGCTCACAACGGATTAAGTGCCAAAATAGTAGAAGAAACTGGTAAGAAATGTGCTCATTTTTTTGAGTAGATGTAGATGTTTTCAAAATGTAGGTTATTTCTAAATGTAGATGATTTCTAAATTCGGATATTTTTATGTGGACACTTATATATTTTATGTAGGTTTCAAGGGTATATGGGCCAGTGGACTCTCAATATCGGCTCAGCTTGGTGTCAGGGACAGCAACGAAGCTTCATGGACTCAGGTAAAGTATTTTTCTCATTTAATACTTCTGGGTAAAACAAAATAAAAAAAGAGTGCGACTGGGTTATAGCATGTTTCTACTCAAAATGAGGAAGAGAATGTGTTCATGAGCTTTGTAAAGTGGTTTTTTTTCTATTATCAAAGATCTATTTTCAGCCTAAATCTACATTGGGTAGATTTTCCTTAAGGAAAATTTTTGACCTCCTTACAAAGTGTATTTTATCGTTAACAGGTAGCAGAAGTATTAGAATTTATGTCGGATGCGTCTTCAGTACCCATCCTGGTGGACGCAGACACAGGGTATGGCAACTTTAACAACGCTAGAAGATTAGTGAGAAAGATGGAAGACAGGGGCATTGCAGGTATACACACGCAAAAAAGAAATGTTGAGCATTTTGACTTTTATAAGCCCAAAGCTTTGGTAACTAAGAACAAACTTTCCAAAAGGTGCTTTTATTTTCTAAATTCTACAGGCAATAAATACATTCTTATCTACCGAGGCTCTTGGTTGAAAAAAATCTCACTGTACAATGAAATAAGAGCAGATTTTATTTTCAAATATCTTTATTTAACATGCAATATATTATGCGATAGACAAATGTAGTTAAAACGTGTAGTAATAGAAATATGATGACTAACAATAGCTATTGTATGTTTTAGGTGTCTGTATAGAGGACAAGCTGTTCCCCAAGACCAACTCATTGTTAGATGACGGCAAACAGCGGCTAGCTGACGTGGATGAGTTTGCTTTAAAAATAAAGGTAAATAAAGTGCAATATCGTTACAGTTTTAGAAAAGTTAAATAAATATTTTATTACAAATGTAAAGTTTATCAATTCAAACATTTTTGAATATTGAATTGATTTTATTAACAAACGTAAGTTTTATTAACAACATTTTCGCTACTACATGCAGTGCTGGATCCAGGGGTCGCCCCATTAAACATATGTTAAAAAATTGTAAAATATGGGTAAAAATTAAGAAAACCCAAGCTGCATAATCTCTGCTGTTATCCCCGGATTTCTCCAATGAAATACTCATAATTTCCTCCCCTTGTTAATTGATTGCAATGCTTCTTGTTGTTTGTTGCAGGCTTGTAAAGAAACTCAGACAGATCCAGATTTCTGTGTTGTGGCCAGAGTAGAAGCATTCATCGCTGGACATGGTCTGGATGAGGCATTAAGAAGAGCCGAAGCTTATCGAAAAGCCGGTAAATAATCACTCTCATTAAAAGTTAACGTTAATCGTCAATTGTGATTTATAACCTTTTAACTTTCCTGCCGGCAACTTACCTGCCAACACACCCAAATTTCACACTTTAGTACGGTGAGACTGTGCTTTACTGAGATACTGCCTTACGGAAAAAATCTGTTAGATATGGGTACGGGAAAATAAGACACTAGTTTTAGATTTGAGATTAAAAAAAAATAATAATAATTTGTTAGCTTTCAACGGTAATGTCTGCATGCAAAACGCCTGTGTTCTCAGCAGCTGAGGCTCTTTGGTAATAAAATCGCAACGATAGTTTAAAGTAAAATTATTGTCTCTTCAACAGGCGCCGATGCTATATTAATGCACAGCAAGAAATCTGACCCCAGTGATATTGAAGATTTCATGAAAGCGTGGAATAACCAGGTAAATATTTGAACACAATTTGTATGCACTGTTTATTTCAGACCGATCAATCATATCAATTACACTTCATATTGGAAAAACACAAACAAATGCAAGAAAAGACTTTATGTTTTTTAAATACTCAGTGACGGATCCAGGATTTATAGTTTGGAAGTGCCAACCTAATTTTTTTCCCCAAAATAGCACGAAAATTAAGAAAGGTAGGTCCTACAGAGAGGCGTGTACCTCTGGTGCACCCCCTAAATCCGCCAATGATACTTGCATTAATTGTTACACGTATAAATAGTTGGCTTCACATTGTTACAAAGAGGATTATTCTTTTCACAGGGTCCAGTAGTTATTGTGCCAACGAAGTATTACAGCACTCCTACCGATGTGTTCCGTAAATGGGGAGTTTCCCTTGTGATTTGGGCGAATCACAACATGCGTGCGTGTGTGTCAGCTATGCAACAAGTCAGCAGTGCAATATACAAGGATCAGTCATTAGTTAACATTGAAAATACGGTAAGTTCATAAGGAATATTATGCTTGTCCCAATAAAACATTTGTATTTTTTTTTATCTGATGGATGTTTACATAACAGTAATTTAATGATGAGGCCCTGTTTAGGAATGACAGTTTAGAGCACATTTGTCCAAATTTATGATGTTGGCATTAATAAATTGAGATCCATTCAAAAATTAAATAAAGGGCATCTCACTTAGCTCGAACCCTCAAGAAAAGCTGCAAAAATTCGTGCTGAATAGCCTAGTTTAATGTGAGATTACAAAGGGTTCAAGTTATCCATGTTTGAGCTAACCGCGATAAACTGTAAACAAATTGAATAGAAATTTTTTTTCAGTTAGGAGCAGCGTAATGCAAGTTCATTTTTTTTGCGCAGCTTCTCTTGCATAGAAATCCACATGGACTGAGTAGCTTGTTACATTTGCAGATTGTTCCAGTGAAAGAAGTGTTCCGAATCCAGAATGAAGATGAGCTGAGAAAAGCAGAAAAGCGTTATCTCCCACAATAAATACTATCTTCTCAGATTTTTGTTTTAAGTTGGTTCATTCTTAGCAAAAGAAAACTGCCTTTTTGGTAAGAAAGAAAAAAAATGGGTTATTTTGCCGGTGATTTTACTTTCAATGGTCTGATAACAATTTACAACTCAGTCAAGTCTTTACATCTAACAACTGTAATAACCATTTTGATAAAAATGTTAATTGTAATTTGTAACCAAAGGCGAATAATGTTAATTCGCCTTTGACCTGACATTCCAGATATTGCATGGGTCATTGTTGATAATACCTTTACACGGCATAATACTGCGCTCTCTTTCTCTCTACAAAATATTTTTCGATCAATATTTAATATGTCAAATATGAATTCGTATTTTATGAAGAATCGTATTATATTCTGAGTTGTTTGATAACTACTTAGGTTTTAACATGTTTGTTGTTCAGAATTTTTAGAAGCCGTTGTATTTTATTTTCTCTGTATACCTGTTATGAATAATGAAATAAATTGTTTAAGTATAATAAATTTAACAACTTTTTGCATCCCAGCACGTAACCACTGAACATTCCCTACATGGGAATGCAGTGTCAGTGATACTTAATCATCTAATTACCTGTTCAGATGGTAATGAATTTAGCCCTACTGTTTTGGGTTTTTTTTGAATAAGTAAAACATATGGCAAATAAGTTACTGGTTGTAAACAATTGCTTTATTATTCATTGAATATTACAACAAGGAAAAATTAACAACATATGTCGAACACCTAAATTCTCTGACTAAAACATTTAAATTTGTGCTCAGAACAGAACAATATAAAGTGTGTGCAAAAAGATATACGAGAAACAATGTAAAATTGAGTAAAACATGGAGCATGAACACAATGTTTGATTCAAGCACCAGAGATCCAACACATTCAACAAGTTAGAAAGGTATGTTTTAACAACTTTGAGCAGTGCAGGAATAATAAAATCATTACTGCAACATACTTGGTTTTATTGGTGAAACAATGACCAGACTAGAAGTATTATCAAGGTCATTTGTCACAATTGTATATTCTGATAGCAGTCATTCAGTTAAATATGTCCTCTCTTCAATGATCTATATTTTATTATGGATGGTAAATTAACTTCGTAGACACGTTGAAAACCTTCACAACCTTGAAAACGGGGGTTACTGAGATACATAGGACATAGCAACAGCAGGTAACATTTTGTCAATGTGCGCATGATTACACTAGGTTATTACAATTATTTAGCAATAGTGCACACATACGTTTTTTGTTCATTGATCCATTTGATAATGGAGTTAATCTTTCAAATTACAGAAAACTTAGTCAGAAATTTATATATCTTGTACCATTATCAATACCAGAATACAATCACTGTTAAATTATGCGTTTGTAAGTTTCCACGTAAATACATGTAATCAGTTCACACACAACAATAATTAACACTTCAGACTCACGAACATAATTTCAAGTAGGTTCCAATTTCACATACTCAGGGCTGCCATATCTGTTGTATATCTCGCATTATATTCATTTAACCCTTCATCATTAGACAACAGCAATAATAATGACTATAAGTACTGTATAATAATATTATGCAAAATACTAGCACACATGTATATGAATATGTATGTGTAAATAATAAGTGAAGATGTGATAAAAGTAACAAGTGAGAGTGCAAGTAAGAGTTTATGTAAATAACATAGTATCACATAATTGATAACATTGAATACTGTTCATATAATTAAAAGATTCACTCCTAAAAACAAAACAAGTTTCACATACTTTTTTAAACAATCCACATAATATAATTCCATAATGCTGTAAAATAAACGTTTTACCTTTTTTCAATTAATTACATTTTCCATCACATTCTGAAATTTGAATTTATGTGTCGTTAATAAAAATTATGTCACTGCCATCAGTATGTTTTTTTTAGTTTGGCAGGCATATTTGTAACAAATTTTGCTGACAAGAAGATTACAATTAGTTTTCAATCATCTCTTCACAAAAGTTTTCCAATAGACATGCCCAACTACCCAACATGCTAATTTTGAAAAAGATGCAAATAAGAAGTAAAATACACTTGTCCCCGGATATATCGATATTTTTGGTGCGGGAAAATAGCATCGATATAAGCGAGATATCGATATAAGCAGAACA
>JBCAUI010529387.1:0-11409 GCA_038406195.1 Haplosyllis anthogorgicola | reverse complement strand
GGCGCGGAAAAAAATATCGATATAAGCGGGATATCGATATAAGCGATATCGATATAAGCGGGGAGGAGTGTAAATGTTTCATTCTTGTCTAAAAACATCATAGATCACAAATCAATGATAATTTTTTGTCTAAAGTACTGTAATTAACTAAAGTAGTATGTCTCACGCATTTATGCCACCCAAGTGCGTGAGATCTCACGCATTTTAACTCTCATAGGCTGGCATCTCTGAAACACGTCGGATAAGTTTAACACTTTGACATTTTTGTTGTGAAATGGAGCCGTTCGCGTAATTTTGATTTTGATACAAGAGAGTGCATAATATCTAGGGCTTGCTAGTTTCTTATTTTAAACACACATGTGCACTGTACATATGAACAGTTAAATTAAAGCTAAAAACGTATTTATTACAGGAACGTAATACTGAAAGTGGCTACCATAAATACTATCTTCTACTTGTACTATGTTAATTACCTTCCAGGTTTTTGAATACACTACTGTGTATGAGGCGCCCTCTGTAATCTAAAAACAAAACCACAGGAAAGCATAATCAAAACCACCGCAAAACCAGAACACATAATGAATTCGTTTTTAAAACGTTACAGTAAAAGGCATGTGTAATATATATGCTTGATCAGGTATCCCAAGTACTGAAAAAAAACCCCACCAACATAACTGTATGCCTCGACACATGCGTGCACTTGTTCAACAATTATTTATCGTCCCACTTTAGATTTGAGAATCAAGTCAGAATCTTAGACCTTCAGTCTAATCTGTTCAGCTATGATGTGCCACTTTCTAAAATTCAAAACTTTCTGGAGGAAGAGGTAAATTATATCGATGAACATAAATTTTAAAACCGAATGCCAAAACATTTGAAATGAGTATCAAGCATTTCCATTACACATTACACAAATTGTACATTAAAGTTTTGGGTCCCTATTCACACTGCAAATGCTGTCACACTTGCTGTACATCGTTTTAGTTCGGTGCTTCAAAAACAAACTGCAAAACAGTGCAAATCGAGGGGTTCCTATTGCAGTCTCTCGTAGCTGCTGACTGGCGCACCTGCTCCAAGCTGCGCTGCTGCTGCTGGAAATCTTCAAACAGAAAGGATTAATACAAGCAGGAAAATTGGGAGGAGGGGAGGGGGATTAGGAACATTTCCAGAGTTCAGAGTAAACCTGTCACCTCGGGAATTTTCACCTTCATTCAGTATGTTAAATCCAACACCACACCACGCCACACATTTGCGTAGTAAGGGAGAATGGTGACAGGTTTAGTACCGGGTCCACACACGTACAAATGAAGGAACTTTTCGCCACTTTTCTGGGGTTATGGGATGGAGAAATTGGAATAAAATTAGTCCACATAAAAAAGGGAGAGAGACATTATTATCCTTATTCCCGTGGAATCAGTGATGAAAATGTTATTGAAATCTGAGTTTCTGGCAGCACGAAATATGATGAATACAATAAACTCTAGACTGTGCAAGACTTGTTCATGGGCCGTCATAAAAGGAACATCTGCTTCAAAACAGAGGTACCAGTGACTCCGAAATAATAGTTCCAAAGTTGACAAGAAAGCAACTCAGACTTCAATTTACCACAAACCGAAGGGGAAAATTTCATGCATTATTACTTGTACTGGTTGCTCCCCCTGCTGCTGGCTGCCTATAAGGTTTGGGCTACAAGTTGGATGAGTTGAGCCTGCGGCGCGTGTGTGGAACCCGCTGATGTAGAAGGTAGTGGTTGTGGTGTGCAGAGATTCGTTCTGGTCGGTTCACTATTAGTGCGTGTCCAGCTGTATATTTATACAAATATCCAATAGTTTCACAATGTACCGTTTATGTAGCTGTGTGTTCAAGAAAACTCGATTGAACAATCTTCATGTTCAATCTCTTAGAACAGTGTTTCTGTCACTTTTCGCGATTTTTCCAAAATTCAAAAACTTTTATTGTGGTGGCTTCGGCTGTTACATTTTCAAATGTTTACATGTAAATGCCATCCCGCTTTGCTCAAACACGGACAATTCCAACTTCGAGTTAGCCTGAACTTTTAAAATGTCTCATCAATAGGTTTCTGCTCTAAAATTAACGTTTAGCTCAAACTTCTGCTTAGCTCAAACTTTTTAAAGTCTACCTTGACGGTTCGAGCTAAGTGGGATACTGTATTTGAAAGATTCAACTGCACAATGTAAACATCCATCCTTGTTGAGAGGAATTTGTATAACCTATATTAAATTTTCCTTTGGGATATAAAATTCAGGTTGTTTAGGGTGTGTACATCCACCAGTTAGATAAACTTTAATGAAAGTGCAGTAGCAGTAACACTGTAGAACACACAGTTACATGTCTCTCATCACTCAGTTCACCATTTAAACTGCAAATCTCAAACGACTATGTAGTGTCTATGGTGGTCACGTTTCACCGTTTGGCTCCTACCTCTATTTCATTACCGTAACTACTTGACTTTAGAAGTGGCGTAACCTGTAAAAACCATTATATATTACTGAAAAGCAAACAAATATTTCTGGACAAAAGCACGCCTTTAGTATTGTTTCACACTAAACGTGCAGTTTAGCATAATCTTAAAATAATGAACTTAAAGCTACAAAAAATGTGCGCATCAATTATATGGCTTATGTTTAACACACTGACTATCATAGTACAATTGGCAGGTTTAGCAGTTTCAGACTGCGAACCAAAATGTGTTTTATATCTAGTGACAAGCATCTGACACCGTCAGATTTTGACTACTTTGTGTACTGCGCGTGAAACAGCTACTTAAGTGTGACAAACATTCAAATACAGGTTTCAGCATGATATATTTTTTACTGGTTTAATTTATTTAAAACCTGTTCACGGTTATGGTCATTATCATTATGATGGTGCATACCCCATTGTGAGTGTATCATGTCCTGTATGTGTTCGGTTTCTTCTAACTCTGCCGCATCCATCGGATGGTTTATACTGCTGCCGCGCACATCTAGCGACAGAACATCTGACGAACTCTGTCCTGCTGCGTTACCGCCCGCTACAGAGCAATAACGTGTCATAATTTATTCTGACAAGTTTTTCTTTTGTTCTGGAACTCACTGCTCACGAGAACAAGACCGAAGCATCTTTTAAGTGCTTTAACCATTTCTAGTATGTTGAACCCCTGTACCTTGCCTCAATCCTCTTCGGTTAATTTAATTTACATGAATAAAACAGCCTTATGGTTCTAATATTTGCCGAACTGAACCCCAAATGTACTGTACTCTCATTACTCTTTGGGATCACATAAATTCTTTCATCTAGCGCCATCAATTTCTAGCCTTCTGATTCCTCGTCGCTGTTTTAGTCCTTCTTTGATACCTGTTTTACGACTATGATCGGTTAATCTTTTGAATTGAATTCTGTTCAATACTGCATGTTGCCAATTTTGGGCACATGCCCTTTTATGGTGCACCTCTTTTTTCAGCTGACTTACATCAATTTTTGCCATCATTGCCCTCCACAAATCAAATGTACCACTTTTCCCCTAACTGCTTGTCTAACCTAAATAAGCACATTTTGGAAAATTACCAATGCGTGGTCTTAACACCTCGAAAATCAACCCTTATGTGCATGCACCCCATTTCAGCAATATACGGAACACACTGAACAATCTAACGTTACTCACACAGCGCGTTGACGGTTCCCATTCCGGACGTGACGGTGTTGAGTCCGTGTAACCCTGAACGAGTGAAGCCGAGCGGCGTGGTGGAGCGCTGTTTCATGTTGTTGTACGCCGCAGCCTCAGACTGTAAAGGGAATCACAGATAGTTACGGTTAGAAATACTGTGACTGGCACTGCTAGCATGGTGTGCATCACAAGATTTAATATTCTCTCTCATTTTCAATTGTTTCATGACAATGTTCTGAATTTTGTATCTTTGTACCCCATAACTTTAAAAGATCAGTCAAATTCCCATTTGCATTAAGTTGCATGCTGACGGGAAATTTTCTGCCTGAAACTTAACACAAACTATAGAGATTTAAAACATTGGTATTTATAAAGAGACCTGTGTAACCATAACTTGACGGTTATCCTGTAAAGGTTTGACTTACTCTGTAGATAGCGTGCGTGGTGCTGGGTCTGTCTGAGTTGGCCGTGGAGAGGTTCGTCCCTGTGGTGAAGGAGCGCTCTCGGTACGGGATGCGAGGCTCCTTGTCATGTATGGCACTGCTTGCGCGCATCGATCCAGGCTTCTGAAGTGAAAAAAAAGTTAAAATGTAAGTGAACAACAATGGTAGCAGCAATCGTCAACCGCCAAATTGTGTTGGTGCTTCAGGTGTCGTGCACTGGCATACTATTTCCGCCATACTTTTTATGAATCACCTAAATTTTATGATAGTTCAAGGGCAATTTGCTCGATTTTGCATCAATGTACTCCAAATTTTTCTCTATTGTCATTTTCTACGCCAACAAAACATTCAGTTCTTGGTACGAAGAATTTTACAATCACAGTAAAAATACTAACGAATCTTTTCTCTTACTTTTACACCAAAACTTCTAAACAGAAACTACTTTCAACTACAATTAAAACTAGCAGTACACACTTTCTTACATTTCCTAAGGCTCTTACAAAACGTTTCGGCGGCATGCTGTTAATAAAATTGTTAACATAAGCGGAGACTTATGAAAATGCTCGTTTGCACCATTTGGGGTTTTTTTCCAACGCGTCCTGTAAATTCGTCCATTTCCCAAATAATACGCACTTACTTTTTGGGATTACTTTTTATAGGATTACTTTTCACAAGAAAAAAAACAATTAAGGAACCAGGGGGAAAAAGGATGACTTTTCATTTTACTGAAAAGTCTGAAATAAAAACGATGCACTCATCATTTGGAAGAAATGTAAGTCTTAAAAATAGGTCCAGATGGACCTGAGCTCATTTGGCATTATCATAAATCTGAGACAATATAGGTTACAATATCACATGGATACAAATGAAGTGTCTAAGATCAAATTCCAAATAAGTGACCAAACAAAACCCCATAAATATGGCTGCCAAACTGGAAATATAAGTGGTATCAATATAAGTTTTACAGGAAATAAAGAGGATATATAGATGCATAAAGCTGCCAAATATGAAGTTTGTATCATCAACTGCATCTCCAGGAGAAAGGTTCAAAGAAAAAAACCCAAATATGGCTGCCAATTTGAGAATAAAGGTCACAGCAACACAATTTTTGCTGGGCTTTGAGATGGGACATAGGTGCCTGTGTGTGTAAGATATGAAGTCTCTATGATTAGTAGTGTGCTCAGGGCAGCTGTGCACAGATGACGATAATGCTGCTGGATGACGACAACGCCAGACAATGACAACGACAGACGACGGACAATTCATGATTCTGTAGGCTCTTTGGCAATTATGCCAAATGAGCCAAAAATCAGGGATCACCGTGGAAACTTTCCTATTCACTCCATAAAACCCTTACTTCATGTATTCATTCATGTAATTAAATAGAACATCTTGTTACCATGGCAACACATCGTATCACCATGGAAACTGGACACGTTGTCATGCGATTGGCACACAGCACAACCAACTTCTCGGGTTTGCTGAATTAGATGCAATGCAATACAATTCAATGCAATGTAAAACGGCATGCCAAGTATGTTTAGGCACTTACAACACGTTTTGCGCGCCTTAGCATCGGGTACTCAATTTTTGGGCGCACGTATTTCGGGCGTGGATGTAATACACACGGTTTGATTATGAGACATTCCTTGACCCAACTGAAATCTTCTTCTTTTTCTTTCGCAGATTTAGCACCTTTACCCCTAGCATTAATTCTGCTAGATACTGCGATCTTTTTCTTTGAACCTAATTTACCTTCTTTGTCTTGTAGAGGCATGGTTTTGGCTTTCCGTTTTATCTGAACCCAACAATTATATTTATTGATTGAAACAACATGTAAACTAGACGTAAATCACTGATACGTCTGATACTTTTAACCTAAGATTTTATATTCTGGAGACATCAAGGTTCAAAGCATAAAAATCTTTGCCATCGCAAAATATTTTAAACTTAAAAATTTTCGCAATTTTTAATTTCATGCAGTTCTTTCACTTAATTTTCAAATTTTAAATACTTTTCATGGATTGTGCATACTTTTCTCAAGTGGCATAACTTAGACATCAAGGTGTTTATTTTTCAATTTTTTTAAACATTTTTGTGGTCCATTTTACTGGGGCTATGAAAATCGTTCGGTTTTTTTGTGCGCGGACAGTTCTACAATCAAAGCAAAAATCTTTTCACATATTTTTGCATTTATAACTACATATATAGGCACATATCTTTACCTTTGCAGAAGAGTTGCTGGGATCGTTTGGATCGTAAGAGATCGGGGGTAGAGCACCATTTCTTGGGAACGTGAGGGGCTGCTGCGGGTCGCGCGGGGCAGACGGGGGCGGGGGTGAAAGACGATCAGGTACAGCCGGTAACCGGTGACCCCGCAACACCTCGTTGTGCATCACGAACTTATCTTCGTCCTTAAGGAATTAATGGTTATATTTAGTGTTTAAAATGAGACATGAGACATTTAACCACTTTTGCCCTAAATAAATGGTTATAACACACACTTCTTTGCTTTGCACCGGACAAATTTTCAATCCCTCTGTCTGGCTTGGAAAATCGTTTATGGACGGGCAGAATTTCTTTTTACAACCTCTGTGCCCGTCTATTAGTTTTGAGATATGTTAAATTACACAGGATGGAACCTCTTTTGCTTAATCTCTACCCCACTGACGACCACTTTCCATAAAAATGTTTGGTGGTCGCAGAAAGAAGAGTCCAAAGGAAGGTTTACTGTATTTGTGGTTAATTAGATTTGAATACAGTATCTACACAATAAAACAAATCTTCATTCACTTCTGAAAAAAAACCCCCAAAAAACCCCTTTATTTAGGGCCACTGGTACCCTTGTTTTGATACTTACTGCACCGGGTGTTTTGGTTCTCTCTATGGGTAGAAGTCGACCTCCCTTCTTCCGTGATGCGGATAACCGACCACCAAACGGGTCGGTTCGCACACTGCTGTTGGGACGACCGTAGTTGAACCTGGTGCATCAGAATAAAACGACAATAAACTAAAATACAAGGCATGTGTGATATTAATTAAATGTGATTCATTAGTTTGTCTATTGAATGAAATCTGAAAAGTCTTATTGGTTCTAGGCATTAAATATTGTCCAACGCATTTTTCTTAAAATTTCACATAATGTGTTTCCTGATAGAGTTCCCAAAATTAAAGAGAAGGAATTACTGAGAACGTAATGTTGATTGGGCACTAAATACAAACCTCGTCAAACCCGAGCCAGGGCGCACGCCAAACGAACTGAGAGGAAGAAAACTCGTTGACAACTGTGACTCTGTGTCTCTGCAAAAACAAGAAAGCCGGGGGCTTATGACTAGCAGGCTGGGAACCTCACAACATACATCATTAATACAGTAGAACCTGTTTTGAGCGGCACCATTTTTTACGGTATACCTGTCTTTTACGGCAGTGTCTGTGTAAAATGAATCCTTATTATTCATGTTTATTTCACCTACTTTTTACGGCATCTTTGTCCTGGAAAATTAGGGTGCTGCTCAAAACAGGTTCTACTGTATATACACATTTTGCATTTATACAACATTTCAGATTTTTCAAAATAAAATTTATAGAGAACAGAAACTGATAAATCAATGCTTTCAAGATACAAGCATACATAGGATGCATACATAGGATGCATTTGTTACTACTGACAACTATTTGAAAAACGTAGCATTTATAACCAATTTTCAGTAGAAACCTTGTAGATACAATACTTTCAACATACAAGCATGCATAGCACCATACAAGACCTATTTAATATTCCATTCATAACTGCTTGAAAACTTAGTATTTATATTCAAATTAATGTAAATGCTCACATAACCTAACCAGCTAGCTATTACATCTAGCCTTTTATTCTGCCTCTTAAAAGTTTACATTAATAATATAATGCACAAATACTCACTGTAACGTAGACTTTTCTCTTTTCAATATTTGTTTTTGAGAAATGTTGAGAAGACCATCAAGTGGTTGGATATTCGGTCCGACCAATCTCTACAATTGCAACGTACACAATTAATCTTTTCCATCAAGTTATTTCACCGATTGACTTCCAACAACGATTACTTTTTGTGCATGTACCACTCAAGTTTGGTCGTATTTAAGGATACATGTGGAATAAAATGCAGTGAAACCTATTTTGCGCGGCACCCTAATTTTTCAGTGCAAAGATGCCGTAAAAGGCAGGTATGCTGTACAAAACAAGTAAAATAAACATGAATAATAAGGATTTATTTTACAGTGACACTGCCGTAAAAGGCAGGTATGCCGTAAAACAGGTGCCGCTCAAAACAGAGTTCTACTGTACGACATTGCCCTATGGGCAATCGTCTTCTTAAATAACTGTGCGGTGTCTCATATTATTCAGCACTTTAGAAACTACCATTTAGAAGATATGCATGCAGTGTTCAAATCCAACGTACTATTCTAAAGCAAGAGTATTTTTGATTTTCGATATGTGTGTATGAAGTTGTTTCGTACTCACCCGTTCTCCCTGCAACCGACTCGTACTAAGCATCGACACCTCACGCGACGGCTGGAACACGTCACGTGGTGACGACGTCACAGAGGCGGGTATTAAGTCTCCTTGTAGGGCGAGGCCCATTGACTGTTTGGCATGATCTTCTGTGAGACAAGAAAATGACAAATTCAATAAATGTCTTAAATGTTGCGTCCGTGTACAAAATAGCTTTAAACAGTCCACGCAATCTTAATTTTTATGGGCTATTTCTTCTTCATTAAATTACTCAGTTAACTTATCAAGTTGATGTTGTAATATCGTTCATTTAATTTCCAATAATTCGGAAACTCTTCCATTTCAATATTTGAGTAATTGGAACATGCACGCTTCCCTGTGCAGCAACTAAGTCATTGTAATGAATATTCATGATAGTGCCTTAAGCAATGCAGCTGCAATCCCAGCATCTACCTTCAGTGAGTAACAGGCAGCTGAGATGACCACACGTATATCTGTAGCATTCTTGTAAATAAAATAGTTGTGTGCAACCGGATTGTTTGTCTCCTTTCCAATTGGAATAAGTTCGCGGTTGGAAACTTCCATTACATGGAAACTTCGTCAGTTGACACTTGAATTTCCTCATCATGCTATGTGATTGCTATACAGCGATGGCTTCACATGCCAAGGTATTAAACCAAGCACCTCAGTAGGTAACAATTTATACACATCATGCATGTACTTTCATCGCAAGCTAACAAATAAACTCACATTTTTGAGCTACCGAAGCTGTTGGTTTATGACTAGGTTTAAACGTGAACACAAATAGCAATCGTACCCGTAGTAACTTGTTGTGAGTATTTATGAACAATGTGTCGCATCCACGAGATGACTTCTGACCAAATGATGTCGAACGAGCTGTCCGTGATCATGTCCAGGACCAGCGACTGTGGCGTGACCGGCGGCATACCGCTGTACCGGTGAGAGTAACTTTTGCTGCCTTCTTCATCCCTACAAATAAAATTTGTCTATTGTTTATCTATTGTCTCTCGAATAAAATTTTTGAATTTTCGCACAAACAATTGACCTTAATTTATCCTAGAACGTAACGTTTTATTATGTCATTGTACAATGACCATCAAGTGCTTTTGGTAGCAACCACTGCAGACAATGTGCAAACCATTTTAAAGGGCTATTGGCACCCTGGTTTTGCACTTGGTATGACACTGCCACCGCATATCAAATCCGGACTTTTTATCGAGGCCAATTTAGCTGATTCCACTGTCCATGGACTTTATTTTGTTAAGTGTACTGCAAATATCACTAATGCACATCAATTGTGGTTTACAACTTTTAACTTCCCAGCCATGAATTAACCTGAGAACTCACCCAACCTTGGTTTCCTCTATCCCTCAAGCAAGGCATCACCTCATGATCATGCGATAAGGTGGCAGCTAAACATCCTCCACTGAGGTGCACACAATCCCATCTCCCCACATGGGACTGGTACCAATTTTACACCTTGGTCTGGTGAGGCTGGAATTTACTGAGACACTGCTCAACGTCTCTACCCTGTCCAGGAATCAAACCCAGGTCGCCTGCACAGCAGTGCTACATGCTAACCGCTACACGACGGGTTCACATGTTACGATTTGTTACGTTCAGCTGACTTGGGATTAAACTCACGTAGATTTGTAGTCCACGGCTATAATATCTTCTACCATCCCGTCCTGTGCGAAGATCTCCTCCCTTTCGTACGGTGAGTATTCTGAACCGTCTGAGTTGAGTTTGTGCGCCTCTGGGGGCGGCGTCTGTGCGTCCACGTGACATCCGGTGACAGATAATCTGTACATGCAACAAAATGCTTCAAATTACAGTAAGAAATTAAAAATAAGAATAAATTTCACGGGTTAATATCTGTCCAAATAAGAATGGTGACATTTACATATTATCCTTCGAATCTTTATCGCCCATGTAAGCGGTCAAAATATAGGTAAAAGTCATTTAAAGGTCAAGGTCATTTAAAGAAAATTTTTCCACAAGTTTCTTTACATTTCGATGTTTATGGCGTTAAATGACTATTTTGCGTAGTAGCTGGTGGGCAAACACGCTTATCGTGGGCCTGTTGTCATTATAACAGAATGTTACCCTTGACAACAGTTTCATATGAAAATACATTGTAAATAAACGTACTCCTGCATAGCGTGTGTTGTGCCTGTGATATCCTGATCTGTGACATCAGTGAGCATGTTGGTAGCCGTGCTAGGACGCGGCGTCTGAGGTAGCAACTGAAAGCCCATGTCTTGTGGTGCCACCTTTTGTTCTCCGAGAATCCTGCAACACGGCTCAGATTAAACGTCAAGAAAACTGTTTCATCAAGATGCAAAGTTAACTGCATGTAGTGGGCCATCCAACCAATTGCCGACTATCCAGTCTCCTTTTAGTAATGCACTAGATCCAACCCCCCGTGCCTGGGGGTGGGGGTAGGACAAACCACCTCTTCCTCACCCTCACACACCCCACTCAAACCACATCACATGTGCAACATGTATACACGTGCTGACCCGTCAGAAATCTTACTGTTGGCACCAAGCCAAAAATCAGTGGACGCCGAAGGTAGTATAGAGATTATCTATCAGTGCATTACCTACTCACTTAAACACGAATATGGGAAGTACCCAACCCATTCAACCATGGTACACATCCGAGATGTTGGAAGCACCCAACCCATACAACCATGGTACACACCCAAGATGTTGGAAGCACCCAACCCATACAACCATGGTACACACCCAAGATGTTGGAAGCACCCAACCCATACAACCATG
>JBCAUI010529376.1:0-11410 GCA_038406195.1 Haplosyllis anthogorgicola | reverse complement strand
GATATTTGGACCAATTTTCCCTGCTTATATCGATTCCGCTTATATCGATATCCCGCTTATATCGATATTTTTTTCCGTGCCAAAAATATCGATATATCCGGGGAGGAGTGTATGTGAATATGTGTTTAATGGCACAATTTGGTCCTTTTCACTTCACTTCTACGTTACGCGGTGGTGGCAAGATTAACCCAAAAATGTTCAGTTAGATTTGTTATCAACTTAATAGTATTTGTTTGATCTTGGTATGAAAGTTGCTGTAAAACTCTGATCAAATGATTAACCTATACTTTAAGTTGTTGTTAAACTCTAATCAAATGATTAACTTGTACTTTTGAACTGGACATGTCATTAACTTTTTTATCGACAGAAGAGAACCGTTTACAGCTACCACGAATGCACCAAAATGTTCCACATCCCAATTAACTGCCACTTCTTAAACTTACTAAACACAGGGCTCAGATTATAGTGTTGTACAAAGTATTCTAAATCTTTTTACTAGATTGCAATATTAATGTGAAAGCAAAATTCATTGCCCGTTACCTAGTATCACGCTTTATGATACAGTTTTAAGTATCCATTTCCGGATAATGAAGTTAATATGCGTATGTTAATGTTTGTTGCGAAATCTTTTCCTGGAAAACATACCTGAAGTTGCTTCGAGACTGTACTAATATTTAAGGACATACAAGTTATAAAGTCCCCAAGTAGTGTAGTTCAGAAAGTTCTTAATGCACTACAGTGTCTTGGCGCCAACATAACGGTCGGTTCAAGTTAGACAAGGCAAGACATTTATTCGGATAAGACTGAAGGTTTATCAAAGGCCATTGTTTTAAATTGATTGAAGAACACTCCTATTTACACTTGACCAAGTGCGGACACATATTTACTTTACATTCACACAGGGAAAAAACTAGACCGAGCTCTCAAGATTCTGAAAAAAATGTGCCAGACAATATAGACACATGTACAAATGCTCTTAATCAACATCATCTGTTTCCGATGATTGATTGTGTTCTTACTGTATCAGGATGGTCCGTCTTCCTGTCATCTGTATCCCAACTTTCCAACGTGAGTCAGCAACCGCTCCCCCCCCCCATGCCCCATGCATCCCAGGTCCATTTTAAGGGGAGAGATTTGGTGGTACAGATGTGCTATCAGCTCCATCTATGGCATGATGGCACCAAAAAAGCCTGTCTATGTAATCCCATATCTGGGAGAGCGCGTACGTCGTCATCTATGACTGTGCATTTCATGTTTCGTTTATATTTGCAGGTTGTTTGCGTTTTACTTGCCCTGGTTACGTCGGATGATGTGACACCTGGAGCCACGAGCCTAGAACCCGAGGACAACACGTACATATCAAAGCCAGGTCAGATGTTCCTTGTACTCAGTGCATAACATCAAATAAATAATTGATTTCCTGAGTGTCAAATGACTGTGACATTATAACTTGATCATATTCCGTGAAAATGATTGAGTATGAATGTGAGCAAATTTTTGGTTTGGTCCGTCTGAGATCAAAGAAGTAGTAAGCCAAACACAATTTTCACTTGCGCCACTGCCTCATTTTAGGAAAAGTAAATTATGGGTTGGAATGAACCAGGTTATTTTGTGTTCTATGTCCACCCAATTCCCCCAATTTACTTACCGTAGATCTGTACCAAATAGCATTTTTAGTATGTCTATCATTTAGGGTAAGAAATAAATACCAATTTGATAAGTGTAACAAGCAAAATCAAAGTACTTACTGACTTAAAGGCAATACCATTTTAGTTTGTGTACCATTTATGGTATAATTACTGAAATTGAATCAGTAATCAAACCACAAATGGTAGACATATCATATCAAAACTGGTATTGCCTTTAAATTTTTAAGTGCACTCGAATTGATATCAACGGCATATCATAAATGATAGCCATACCATAAATGGTAAATTAGGTGAATTAGGGGGATATCTAATTTTGAAAAACCTCTATTGTTCTGTACGAATTCTAGGATAAGATTTATGTTTCTATTATTACGTAGTACATAGTGATTGTGAGTCTAGTACCCCAGACATCTCCACATGCTACGTACAATTGATATGTCGTTCTGAATCTGTTATACTTTGATGAAACATCTCCACATGGGGGATACGGCTATGCGGATAGTTTCGTTCTTGCCGCAGTCTGCGATTTCCATTTGTAAATATCAAGAGATGCCTTTTACCTAGAACTGCAATGACGCATTTCTTGGTTGATAAATATGATTTGAAATTGAGAAAATCCAGAACCTACTTTATTTCTCAGAAAAGGACATTTTCGTTCGCATTTTATAGTTTTGGAAACAATGGAACTTCATGCTGTTCTTTTGTTTGAGAGAAAAGGCGTTGTTCGCGAAGTAACGGCAAACACATATCCAGAACTAGCCGATTTATCAGTGAATCGTTGATGCACTTTTTTAAACTCGAACGTGTTCAACAGACGTAGCTTGTGGCCCATATTTTAGTGCATTTTACGATGTTCATAAGGAATTATTTACGGTTGTGAGTTCTGACTAAAGTATCGCGATTAAGTTCAGTTTATTGCAATGTGCGTAGGCTCTTGCAGGTTTAGCATCTCGAGAAGCTGGGATACATTTGTTCATTTAGATTAGCTTACTGAAGTACGGTTCCTCTCCCTGTTGTTACACTTGAAGAGGTAAAGTCACTGTCCTGAACTTGTATCACATACGAGAAGAATGATACAGCAATATGTTGATCGAGTATAACATAGCAAAATACGACCACTGAATGGAATGGAATGATAATAAAGTACATCACGCAATTCACGATGAAATTACGACAAAGACAATTTTAAAGACGTTCAGTTAAATGAAAATTATTTTTACTCAGGAAGTATTATAAAATATTGATGAAATGTTAAGTGATGTCACCCTTACAAAGCCCCGTAAAGAACTATACTTCCTCAGGAAGAACATTTTATCATCTAATCATATTATTGCATGCAATCCACAGTGGTATACGGTACATGTATGAGAATTCTTCTGGACAATTATCCTTGTAATATATTCTTCATGCTAATGGTTATAGCGCTTTAAATAAGAAAGACATTCTCACATGCAATCTACGATATTACTTGTTGCATAATGGTACATGGCGCTTCTTTACTCTATTGTAATGTTCAAAACGAACGTCAGAAAAAAGTATGTGAAAAGTGAGGCCGGCCACCTGCTGTACGCACACTTATACAGTGTACACCCCTATTGGTGGAAAAGGCAGGTGTACCGGATTTCCCCGTAATTTAGCCCATGGGATTTTTGTGGGGGAAGGTCTGAATTTACAAAACATTTTGGCATGGGCTTATAAATGGGGAACAGAAAAGGTGCAAAAAGCCAGTTTTTGGTAATATGCTTTATTTCAATTAAGATCTATTATTTTACAAATTATTTCTTGACTTTAAATTGTGTAATGAATGTAAATTATAATTAATTGATTAGTTGTACAGGTAATTCAATTATTTTTTACTAACTTAAAATGCCATTTTAATATTATTTTCCAACACATATAATGTCAAAGCGGAATAGATACATACATGCTGCACTCTGGTACAGGTTCCGTTTATTTTTAGAATGTTTTTTTCCACGCTTGAAGGAAGACTTACTGATTTATCAACGTGCTTTGTGGGTTCTGGAGATAGTCCTAAATTTGCATTTATGGTAACAAAAGTGTAGGTTCGGAAGGACATCCCTCGGGTGATAACATATTGTGTAAGATTAATAATGCAGATGTATTGAAACAGACACTTTTACTTGTGCTTGTAGCCCGATAGCATTTTGTCACAACTTTTTGTGGGATGTTGAACTCTACCCTGTTTAATTCCTAATAATTACAACAATAAATAACCAATACAGCTATTGCCATACAGCCATAACAAGAACAGTCAGAAAACTGAATGAACTAAATTAATGGACGCAATTAGACAATCCGGTTTATATCCTAGTTAAGCCATAATATTTATCTTAAATGTTACTTCTCAATTGGAAATTAGTATTGTATTCAGGTATTGATGTCACAAATGGCTAATGTACAAAGGCTTGGCATCAATCTGCCTTTTCACGTCCACTCCTTTATCCACTTAATAAAGCTTTGTACAACCTACAATGCATAGACCTGAAAGTGGTGTATATTCTTTCCCTTAATTTATCCCAAATCAAATATTTATGCTGTTTGCCTAGATTAATGAATTAGATTGAGCTATTGTAATGTAATGGGTGGACTGTGCTTGTGTTGTTAATGTATATTGAAAGGCAGGGAAGATCGATGGTTTTTGACTCCAAAACAGCTAGATTAAGACACTACAACACACTGGACTCAATTGTATCAAAACCTGTTAACAGTCACACTCAGGCCGTCGAAACGAAATTCATAGCAAATGCCTCATCGCTTAGCCAGAAGTAACAGTTTTCATTTCGTTACAATTAACGAAATGTTTTTACATGACCATTGAGCGAACAACTGTTGTAGGAAATTCTAACTTTATCTGATTTAATATCGTGCAGATGTTAATTTTTACCCGACGTGTCTATCTCCCACGAAAGTTCAAATGAGACTCCTTTGGGACTAATTTAACCCTGTTCAACGTGAGAACGATTTTCACGGGTTTGCTCGATTTGTCATGGTGTTCAAAGATACTTTCGTTTCATCGTTGTCCCATTTCCAGACTGTAGATATCATAGTTATATGCCAGGATCTGAAAACCAGTGGAGACCATTCAGTTTAAGCAGTCCAGAAAAGGATGTCCTATGGACTACATGGCAATATTTAAAACATCTACATGGACGTTTTTATGTTTACAGTGCCTGTAATCACTAAGATAATTTTGAATTAAAAATTCTATAAATAGATGTGATGCTCTGAGTAGAATAAAAGGAAAGTGTTGCTTAAAGCGTGGGCCTTAATAAACACTTTCCAGTCAATCCCTTTTCTAATCACATTCAACTTCAACCTGCATTGCTCCCTCAGGAGATATCTTTGAAGCTGTCAAATGATCTAAACTAATTGTTTTGTGTCCATTTGTACCAACAGGTGTCACCAAATCTATTCTATTTTACATGAGTGTTCATTTTACGCATTGCCCTTTTTGTGGACAGATTGAGAAAAAGACTAAATCCTTTTATGGAAAAGATACGTTGACAAATTTTACTGTTTATGTACCGAAAGCAAAATATTAACCAAGTGATTGACTATCAAACAGATTTTGATTAGTTCCTATTTGGAAGAGTTGGCACAAGTATTGGAGAGTAGTTTGATCAATATTGTGTCATTCTGGAGTGTAGGTGGGAAATATAGACGTTTACCAATCAAACAAGTAACCGACTTGGTTATTGTTGTTATCATATTCTGTGGGCTTTGCCGGACAAAAGACCGAAGCCGTTGACTAAAACACGCTAGCTCCAGCCTCTCTTACTTTTGACTCTTGGTGCATTTTAGCCAATAAAGACTCCCTCTCCAATCTACGTCATCTCTTACACACTAGCCACACTACTCTCAGCCCACTACATTTTAGTTCAGCCTGAGCGAATTTATAAAAATAAGCCGAACTTATAGTTTTAACAATAGAAACAAGGTGGCAGAAAGCGAAGGTAGGGGTACGATAAAGTTCATCTCATAATCAGATCACGAGGACTACTCTGTGGCTTATCTTTGTGCAAAGTTACAGCTTTATTTATCAGGTTTTTTAAAAACCTTTCGACAGCTTCGCCCCGAAAAGGAGAGAACGTTGGTGTTTTTTATTATTCAAAGATATGGCAGTCCTCCTGGCATCGATGAAAGTTACCGTATTAGAACACTTGTTGAACTTGAGAAGTTCGTCCATTCCGGCTTCGAGCCGAACACTGGCTAAACTTATGATGAATTTTCGCACCTTGGGTTTACTGGCAATTCTTATTCTTTTAATAGTTCCAGTGGAATGTTTTACAGGTAGGTCAATTTCTTATTGCAATGGAGAAAGAAGTAACTGTAACGATATTCATAAATGATAATTACTGTCTCAGATACGAATTTCTTGAGTTAAATGGATTCACAATCAATATCAATGAACCTGTGCTGAGGGTCCTGATACATGTTGTGGGGGCCTTTTCGAAGTTTTTTTTCATTGTGGGATAAAGTACGTATTTCATTATTTAGCAATGTTATTATTTTAGAAAACAAATTTCTGCTCCTCAAATTGCGTTTAAAAGTTTGAAGTAAGCTTGGGTGTGAACACACATCAAACATTTCCAACTCTCGGCGTTTAAGAGTTATGTCGGGACTCACCATAGATTTGTAGTTCAACGTTCGAACGATAAGTTTATCAATGTGAGGTTAGT
This sequence comes from Haplosyllis anthogorgicola, assembly GCA_038406195.1. Lineage (NCBI taxonomy): Eukaryota > Metazoa > Annelida > Polychaeta > Phyllodocida > Syllidae > Haplosyllis > Haplosyllis anthogorgicola. Next base: position 5,061 of record JBCAUI010529376.1, on the reverse strand, counting down.
TTCACACTAAGGTTCATCCTTGAGTTAATTTCAGTCGACTTGCCTTTATAAAATGTCCAAATATGAGAGAGTAACTTGCTACAGTTGTATGAACAATTTCAAATAATTTGCCCCTCAGAGGATGAAATTCCTTTCAGGTTTGAAATAATAGAAATTCAAAAGTATAGGTGTGAATTCCTTTGTTCTGTCTATATCCGTACTTTTTGACATTTTTAGCAATTTCAGGAGCCTGATTTAAGTTTTTTTGCAAACGAATTTCCTAATTAGACTAATTATTTAAGCTTGTAACGGATTTGACAAGTACAAATTCATTTTGAAGAGATAGGAAACGTACATTTTGAAAATAAGGTTTGGAAATTAAACATACAAATAATTTGTTCGAAATGCCTGGCTTAGCAATTGCTCAAATGAAGGTATTTGGAAAAAAAACTCGAATGTTTATTGTAATGTTGTACATTGAATCTTTGCACTCAGATAATATTAAGTTGTTACTTATTCTGCTGGAAATGAATTGTTTCAAAACGCGAAATGCCAAAAGCCAAATTCGGTTTCCAGAAAGAGCAAACACGGGAACGGATAGTGCTTAGATGGAAGAAAGTTTCTTTTAAATTTTGGGTGTGGTATGAGTGAAAGATATCTTTCATGAGTGAAAGATATCGATCATTACTTTTAACTGAGACCATGTCAAGTGAATCGAAATCTCGTTTGGAGCAGTAAACAATTGATAAATATGCGCACTTACATCAATGGTGGTTGTTGAAACTAGTATGGAGATGAAAGCAGTTTTTCCAAGGGCTTTTCAAAAGAAAGCGTTTCTGCAAGTCAGGGACGTTATGATTAGACAAAAGCTTTCAACAAAGATCATTCAGTCAAATCATGAATTTGTCTGTGTTGGAACTTTGCAAATAACTTTAAGAAACGATTTGGAGTGAAATGCTCATTACAAGTTTTTCTGTTTGCGGGTACTTGAAATCGTTGTAACATATCCAAAACTAGAACAACGGTATGACCCTGATGTACATGTGGCTGGTATCTCAAACGCAATAATTTCGTAGAAACTCAGTAATAATTTTCATTTCGTATTTCACCGAAGTACAATCCTTGACTCACAAATTTGCTATTCGGTATAAAAAAGCTGATTTCAAACTTGGGTCACAACCTGAACTTTATGCTTATGTGCTTCATCAGTGCTTTTTAAATGGTTGATGATTTTACGAGGCAAGGTACACGAGTGCTGATACAATAGGCTATTTGTCACTCAGGTACAACGTAGTACGGCAACCTTCCCTACAATAAATTATTACGGGAACGTTTGTCAGAGGGTCTGGATGTGGTGAAGGAAATTCATGTTACAAGAAGTAATTGAGATTTTGTTTAGGTGATTTAACACAAGCACGTTTCTTAAAGTCTGACCTGACAAACTATAAATCAAGTAAGGACGTTTTAAATTTATTTAAAACGTTAGCATCATTTAGCAACCTTTTGTATAAAAGTATGGCGTTGTTGTTATTTATAATTGCCGTATTAAAAAGGCATACATCAGAAAACCACAAGATCTTCAAAACAGTCGTATGCAAGATCCAAGAGCAGGTCCCAAACAACCAAGCATCCAGTATAATTGAAATGCCCGTGACTGGTGGAGCAACATAGTATAAACTTCATGAAACACACCATAAGGGCTACATTTCAATTACCTAATTCATGATGCGATGGTTTCCAAAGTTTTTATAAAGTTTCTTGCATCATCCAACGGGACAATGAAGCAAAAAAGCTGATTAAAAAGTGTCATGACCATTCCATGGCAATGGCTTCGTCACGTCAAAACGAGATGTTATCTTGTTGATTTGTTTAATTACTTTTAATAGATTTGACGAAAAATGGGTATTTAACTTATTTTGTACTTTTTATATGTATAATAAACAGAATTTTTACTAAATGTAAGACTTAACACTTAAATTACAATTATTTGCTTTCGTTGTAATAAGTTAATGACACTTTATCTTGAAAATTATGTAGATAGAAAAATATTTGTAAATGAGTTATCATCTCTCAAAACAGAATATTTAAAATTTTGGGAGTCTTTGAATGTACCGTCTTCCAAGAAAGTCGAAACCAGTATGTTTGGACCGTATTTCCTAGCAATGATTCATAGACCCTCAAGGGTATGATGTACACCCAAATTAGGGTGAAAGACAACATCTGCTTAGTCACGTCATAATGAGATAATACCTAGTCAATTTGTCTGTAAAAAACCTCCTTTAAATAAGAGCATCTTCTGCTTGAGACAAACTTACAAGTTTAAGAAGATTCATTTTAATGCAACTAGGATATTGGATACCAAATATTTTTATTTGATGCCAAACTTTGTTTAATTGCGATTTGATTGGAAATCAAGTTACGTGTCAAATTTAATTTAACCAAAATAAATCTTCCACGGTTTGCACAAAGAGTTTGCAGATTAGCAAAGCTCATCACGTTGGTCTCAGTGGTAACTTTTTAAAAGGCGCATTACGCCTTCCACATCTTGGTTTTACTGATAATAATTCCATTCCCAGTTTCTGCGTTGGAAATTTGTAATGTTTCTTCAGCGCTTCCATACTACACTTTATGCCACTTGGGAGAAGGAAACTGTACATTTGTGGGACAGAGTTTCCCTGATGTCTTGATTAAACACAACAAAGAACAAAAATGCCTTTCAGTCGAAGGCCTGCCGCCCGCTCCGCAAATAGTAATTAAAATGCCATAAACATTTAAAAACATGAAAGAATCTACAACAAACTTAAATTTGACCTTCAAAAAAGCTTGACCTTTAAATGACCTTTGACCTATAATTTGACCTTGACCTTGAGTAGTAAAACAAGACTTGCAAAGTCAACCAACAATTTGAAAAAACAATTTGACCTTCAATTGACCTTAACCTTTATTGTGGCCCGACCTCATTAACTAGTCAGAAGCACTATAACATATGATATTAGCAGATAAAGGTAAAAAATTAGACATTTTTTATTCCTGTGACCTTGAACTTGACCCAATGAGCTTGGTACTCAAACTTGACCTAGATATTGTAAAGATGTACCTTGACATCAAACATTAAGTTTCTAGGTCAAGCAGTTCTAAAGTTATAGCCCGAACAGACAGAAAGACACACACACACACAGACACACACACGGACAGAGACACAACTGAAAACATTACCTTCCCGCATACGCGGGCGGTAATAAAGTTATAGTGGATCTCTCGCCTGCACTCTCTTGCTTGCGTGCGGTAATCCCAAAGGTCACGTCTGGTATTACACCTACCTTTTCCACCAGGAGGGCTAGAATTGAAAGGTTTTGAGAGAGATGAGGGGAAACAAAAAAAAAAGTTTACTTTTACGCTTCGGATTTAAATTTGGGAAATTGGAATCGACATTTTCTTGTTGACAAGGTAACGAAAAGTTACAGTTTACAGTAAAGCCTGTCATTTACGACCACCCTATGGGACCAATCTTTATGGTCGTAAATAACAGGTGGTTTAAAAACACAGCTTTATTTGAATGGAAATTATATTTTTGGTTCACTAGTATCTGTCACAAATGATAGGTGGTCGTAAATGACAGGTTTTACTGTTATTCAGCCTTTGATTTAATGTTTTCCTTGCAATTCCGAGATTTTAGAGAGTGCAAGAAAAGGTAAGGGGGGGGGGGTCCTGGTCACCTTTTTGCAATTGCGGCCCAGAACACAAACCTAGATTTCGTCCAATACATTGACCCTCATTGCCATTAGGCATGAGGGTCAACTAACTGTATGTGTGTACGGCATTTTGTTCATTCTAATCTACTTTTTCATTTTTATGTATTGGCTTTGATAGTGCAACAGCATATATTGACACATGGTTGTGATCATATAGTATTTTTAAGACATCCTGATTTATTCCTTTGATCATGCTTTTATAAACGTAAAGCAGCAAGTCTGAAGTCAGTACAGTGTAAATGGTTTTATTCAAGTCTAATCCAGTATGATATCAGTGCATAATCATCTCAACCTCAGGAGGCTTTGGGTCTCACTTGTCTTCAGCATCAGGTCCAATTTGTAATCATGTCTGATCTACCCAACTGACCTAATTTGTGAGTACCAGTGCCAATGTCTTGGCACCCTGCACACCTTTCCTTCTTGGATATAAGATTTGCACAAAATATCAAAGCACTGTGTTCAGTACCACAGCACAAACAACACTCCCCCAGTTGCTATGCAAATCAACATACAAAATGGGTGACCTGATACTGTAAGCTGAGATCCTGAATAATTAACATAAATGTGATGTGTACCACACCCAGCAATTACAGTATTGTTTTGTTTTAATGGAGCTTGGATATATTTATGACCTAATGTAACATAGATTTTAATTAGGCACTAGCTACCGTATTTTATATACCGTAAATGTCTGATTTGATGCGCATGGGCATAAGACCAATTTTTCTACATGCGCATTATTTAAGTATCACCTCTGACCTACTTGTAATCAGCTGATTTCTAGACATGGAAAATTCCAATACCTTCAATAGGTAAAACAATAGCACCCCAGCCTTGGTAATCTATTAGTCTGAAACACATTTTCCCAACGATTTTCTCAGACTGGTTACTTCCTCAATGTGCAGACTCATAAAAAGTGCAACACAGTTAGAAACTGCAACACTGCTGATAAAAGTAGTGAGGCAAAAAATTTCCATAAGCTAACCAGAAAAAGGGGGTGTGCATCAATTTTGGCATGCGCCTCAAATCAGACATTTACGGTATAACATGTACAGTAGGATGTGGCAATAGATTACAAATAAACAAATAAACCAAACGTTGACATCCCTGCACATCACAGTGTCTTAAACAAATTTCCTGAAACTGCCTTGCACAGTGTGATTGTCTTAATGTCGCCTATTCTATGACACCACACGAGTATTTTCAGGGTTCCCACTTTTCTGCACTCACAAAATTCCAGGATATTTCCAGGATTTTCCAGGATTTTATACAAAATTCCAGGTATAATTTTCTTTATTTTTAATGTGGCCTCCACATACAATTGGGTAAA
>JBCAUI010529365.1:0-11410 GCA_038406195.1 Haplosyllis anthogorgicola | reverse complement strand
TTTGCCAAGATTTTGTGACTGCTTGTAAATAGGACGCGCTTCACAAAGATCTTCCACAGGAAGTGGAAGACCAATTAGAGGGGCCTTGACGCCCCTCCAAATCGTCCCAAACTAGGGGGGGGCGAAATTTGTATGTTACATGTTACACTGCTAAATAGCGTTGTGGTGCCAAACCAAGATTAATGCTATTTGTAACTAATTTTACTTTATCTTTGCATTGCAGAAAGAAGAACACAATAATTTTGAGGACCCAGTTGTCGGTCAGGGTTCACGCATGTATAGGTAAGTTATTCACGTAGATTATATCGCCGGTTTTAGAAAAGAAAATTATGTCATTTCAACAAATTACTTTTCTACCTGATGTCTTGGATTATTTTGCATTCATATCTTATCTGGACACATTACAGCAAAAAGTTTAAAATATTACAAGAAAGGAATAAGTCTACATACAATTCATAAGAAGTAAGGCTTATTTCACTGAACTTGGGGTTAGGTTGCATTCATATTTCCTTCATGTGTTTCACAAACAAGTGAAAATACACATAATCTTTCACTGGAAGCATCCAATTTTATGCCAATCAAAATTCCTCTGCAAAGTTTGACCCTCAAAATGCACCAGGAAACGACCAAGTAACAACAAGTACACATAGCAACCAATCTATTGTTTCTATGGTTACTAACCTGCAGTCATATTTTAACAATGCACAGTTATTATGGCTAGGTTTGCTGTGTGCCCGATTGCCTTGTAGCAAGAATTCCATTCAGAAATATTCTAGTTGGCAAATTCAAGGCCGAAATAATGAAGTTGGTCTGGGCTATAATTTTGTGTGCCATATGTGATATGCGAAACTAGTTGACAAGGAAAGAGAAAACTGTGGTAACCTATGTCCAAGAATGTATTGTATTCTACGTATTGCCCAGTTTAAGATGTGGTATTTTAATGGAGGTATGATTTATATGCGTAAATATTTCAAAATAAAATTACAACTGAAATGTGGTACGTCATGGTCAGTTAAAGTATGCCTTTTTTAAAATGAATATTAACCGACCAATATTTTTCTTACCTTGCCTGGACTATTCTTTTTAAGAACAAGACAACCCGATTTAGCTTTTTTGGTATGGGGGAGGATATGGAGAAAGCGTAAATTTAACGCATGTTTACTGTGCAACCAAGTTATGAGGCCATAAAAATTCTTGAAAGCACATTTACGAATAAGGAAGCACTGATCGTGCACCGGACATAATTTATTAAATATACACAAGATATTGATTAAAGTATTGATTTTGACTCTGATTTTGCCGAGGATCTGAACTCGCATTGGTGGCTATTGTTATTAATCAATTTTCGAACATGCTTGGAACATGCACTGCTAATTAAAACACGCTTCGACACGGTGCAGTAATAACACGAACCTCGACACGATTTCCGAATAAGTTCTCGGGAGTTTTGTTAAGTCAATGCAAAATGTCCCAATATAATAAAAACGTAGTATCGGTAAATTTTAAACGAAGTCAACGTAAAATCTTCCTTAGTATTCCATATTCCAACTTAATTTCCATTCAGCAAGTGAACTGCTCCCCCCCCCCCCCAAAAAAAAAGAAAGAAAGAAAATGACTAAAAATCACTAATGGAAATCTTTGTTGTAATCAGTGGTGTAAATTTTAAATTGTAGACAAAAAATTTTCCGAAGGTTATCTAGGGAAGATCCTGTAAAATATTGTATCGATGTTTTGTCGGATATGGAAAGGAGATTTTTTAAGTTTTGACCTTACGCCGAATTGATTTTCAAGTCAAGCATTTTATACGGACTTTATTAGGAGGCTTTTAGACAAGCAAGAGATTTAAAAGAGAAGACGGGCGTGAGCGAAATGTAATGCCTTTACACATACATGCCAAAAATAAATTGTAAAGCTGGATAAGTTGTCTGTCATGCGTTCAATGGTTTTACGTTACCTCCACCGAAACAGATTGTAAATACAGATACATAGGGTACAGGAAAAGTTAGGGTGGGGATCCATGTACCCAAGGTTGTACGATATATAGATAAAGGTTCAGCTGTTAAAATTGAGAGGTCTCTTTCTTTTGGTAAAGTAATTTGTTCAGATTACCATAGCTATCAAGCATTCTACATGTAATGATAAATTTCACTTGAGATTTTTTTATTATTAGGCTCGCAAATTGTAGACTACAGGGAACTTTAGTTTACCACTTAACAATTATGATTCCAGAAAGATAAGAATTCGTTTATTCATGTCTAACCAGGTTACATGTTACACTTGATAATAGTGAACTACACTTTTAGAATTTTATCTACGGTACATAAACCCTGCAAAGCGGCCAGCACTATCAACAACTGTCTTTAAATGCATTTGGAAATTCAGAGAACGACACATTGAAACATTTACAGGCCAGTTATGTGCGTTTCACGATTTTAGCAGAAAGTACAGATTTTTCCGAAAATACCCAAAAGACCTTATTGATCATTCTTCAGTGATAAATTGCAAGGTAACAGTGGTAGGGGTACAGGACAACATGGTCGTAGGTGTTTAAGCGTGTAATTATCCCGATACGGGGTGTTATGAATACAAAAAGGGTGTTTTGAGGTAGAATGAAAGTTTCAGTGTAAGCGTTCAATAAATTTGTAAATTTAGAAAATACCGAAATGCTAAAAAAAAAGATAAAGAGAGAAAAAAAAGACTTGTCTTCAGCACACTTACTCATTACCTCGTCGATTTATCCTTCCTAGGGACTATTGCTCAATTGGAAAATTGAAGTGCTTTGGTCGTCATACTAACAATAGGATTGAAATTCATGAATATATTTTGAACATGGGTGTACCTGTACCTGTGTACCTGGGTACACACAGGTGTTTCCAACTTGTTCTGATGTACACATGTCTAAGATGTAACTTTTTGTAGCGAGTCCCATGTCGTAATAAAATCAACTACTCCGACATTCATCCCTGAAGTACATCTTTCTCTATCTTGTGGGCAGTGATTTCACTGTGTATTTTGAAGTACAGACTTTCCGTGAGTTACACCCAGTCTGTACTTTTAGTTTACGCAGCAGTGCCGCTCCAAACTAATTGAATAGCCATTCATGCAGTATTTATCGAAGGACATTAGGATCGAGAATGTCTCTTTGAAGCCTGATTCATTGAGGAATTATTGGTAGTCAAAGGAAAGCGCAACAAAAATTCAAAGCATAACGTAAAACTACTACGTTACTAGAACGTCAAATGAAGATACCCAGCTGGAATGATTAGCAATTTGGAAATTTACCAATTTCCCAATGTAATATGCCTACATTGCTAGGCAATAAAGTTTTCATGCAAACCATTTTTATTTGCATGTGAAATTTATTTATATATTGAAAATGTCATATGTAACTGCATTGCATAACCTGTATAACACCACAGCAACACACCCAAGTTGACTCTAACGTAAACAAAATCACGAAAAAATATTGTACAAATTTGTCAATGTGTGTTTGTAGATGTCTTCGTTTTAATGGGTGGGATGGGTTCTGTATTGAATTATATGTCAGAATTATTGAAAGAAACATGACGATTTTGTAAAGCCTTTCGCCATTGATAATCCTTGAAAATAGACCAAGTTTTAAATGAAATGCGTGTTTTGCGATACAATTTGAACTATCAGAGACCAAAGCCTCAAGAAGAACAATAATCCTGTTGTGGAACTACAAATATTGTCTTGTTCATAAAGGGACAAAGTTGCTGCTTCGTTCAGGCATTTATTTTCAAGAAACCAAAATGGAAGGCATAATGAAATTGGCTGCTCACAACAGGGCAAACTGTTGTTCCCCTACTATGACAGAAGAGAACATGTTGCTTTCCCTGAGCTGTGCTGTAAAAATGTTACACTTTGTTACGTTATACTGTGTGAATTACGGGGATATGTAGAAGAGGCATCAGGTTGTACAGTATGGGAGCACCAGGTGTGCTGTACCACTGTGTTTGGTGCACGTTTCTTTTGTTACATACCTTACGGTACATGAACCCCACACAGACACCTGTCTTTGAATCCAAAGCCTTTGGTGTGTAGAGAGTAAGTTATGTACCTAGGGGTTAGACATTATAGGGGTATCATCCTGTGACGCCAATGTCTCCATTGTTCGCACCATACTTTACACGATCTTTGGCGTTTTAGCACCTGCAATCCTGGGCATTTTACAGTAAACAAGGAAAGATTGGCAATTCATAAAAACGTAGTTGTGAGAGGATCTGGGCTTTGTGAGACATGACTGTTCGAACCTGCGATATCTTCGACAATGCATCAACCTTTGCTCGCTCTTGGTCAGCACAAGACTGCCCAAATAGACGTGCATGGGATTGTTTACATCCTCGGAAACACATTGTTCCCAAAAAAGCGTACAATATGGCCTTGATCTAATTCTTCATAATAAAATCAGCTACCGACAATCTGTAGTTACAACTTCTTGTCCAGAACTTCTGTTACATAGAAAATTTGTTACAAATGGTGAAATCGGGTCATCCAGTAATCTGCGAGCTTTAAATCAGTCGGTCTGTTTGATCATCTGTTTTATCAGTCCGAATGTCAGATCGGGAATCACAATAGCACTCTGGATACAGCAGATCCAGATGACATCTGGTACATGGATATGGTATGGCATTAGGTACTTCGCAATTCCGCCGGGGTTGAATAACTATGACCTGGTATCTTAGATAGTTTGTATCTTTGGTCAATGGCCATGTGTATGTGTAGATGGTCGTTGGTCAGACACGAATACAGGAAGAAGTTAAAGGCTGAAAGTAAAATTTAAAGTAAAATGTCTTCAAAATTAGCTGCAATATACGGAAAGCTACCGTGGTTTACAGAAAGATCTGTGGAAGAGAATGCACTTTGCACGCATTTGATCGTGGGTAAGTTTCGTTTCGTGATTATGTGATCCATTTCTGGGGAAGTTTCAGGAACGCTCATAGAATCGCATACAATGAGGTATGTTTTACGTATTCGTTTCGTATTCATCAACATGTACACAAGCAAAACGTTGAATTAATACGACACGGAGAATTCTATTTTGGAAACAAAATTTTTCTTATGTCGTAAGGTAGTACATGTATGCCACTATATCGACAAATACCGTAACCATTGTGACATTCAATACTAATCAAAACAATTGTTTAGGTTTATTAAGGATGAGCGATTCTATTATGTGATTGTCACACATTTATACTATTTGCTTGGAGCGGTGTAACATGTTTCTCGGACAGGTCTGCCCTACATATTTTTTGTCCAGTGTGTGATTTTGGTCGAACATCTATTCTGCTTAAGTTCAATTCGTTTGACAAGCGACAAGAATGTTGTTAATCTCCATGTGCTTCTCATGCATTGTTACCGTATATGTCTCTGATCCATCTTGAGATGTGCCATGTAAGACGATGTTGAGTGTTTGCTACGAGTGTAGTTTACACCGTGTTTGTGTCTGGTGTTTACTACATACCAACCTATTGTATTGTAATATAAGAACCATTGTAGTCTTTATAAACAGCATAGGGAAAAAGCGCAATGTGTTTTCTTTCTAAAGGTGCTGTTACACGGGAAACTTTGTCTCTGGAAACAGTCTCCGAAGACAGTTTCTTGCAACAGTTTCCCTGTGTAACAGCAAAAGTTTCTCGAAACTTTGTCTCTTGCAACATGTTTCTGGATATTCAACATGTTGAATATCCAGAAACTTGTTTCATGCAACTTTCTGTCAAGATCAAAGAAAAGTCATGTGTAGTTAATTATACAGACCAAATTTGTTTCAAAATAATGTCTTTGCACTTAAAATTGGTAAGTTTCTCTGTGTAACAGACAATTGTTTCTTGAGACAAATATTTCTAGCAACTGTTTTCTGAGACAAAGTTTCCCCTGTAACAGCACTTTTATATTTGCATACAATTTTGTCCAAACATTTCCAAAATCCAGATAGAACCGAAGAAAAATCTGAACCTTTTGATAGTCTCTAGCTTCCCTAGTAACTGTATTGGATGCGTCAGTGAAAAATGTACTTATTCCACCTTCCATGCAACTAATTTTATGCATAAAATTAGTAATATTGAACGGTTTAATAATAGTTATTAGTGCATACTACAATAATTAAATAAAACAAACTACTAAGCATGAACAAAACGTGTGCAGAGCACATTAGAGAGGTCAAGTTACCCATTTTAGGCTTATCTATTTGTACGTTTGAGAGGAATTCTTCACCAAATTCTACCTCAGTGGTGAACGTAAGACATCAAGAAACTACACTTGCTACACTGCCCCTGAGCAGGAATCTGGTAATTTCCAACCAAGCATTTATCCTTTAAAACTTCGCTGTTTTAAACTTACACATGCAGCTATACAGAAAACCGCACAACTTAAACTGTCTATTCGCAGGTAGTAAGCCCCCTCGGAGTATTCCCCAGTCTAATAACATCCTATTATTACAGCCTATTGTTATTATCGATAGATCTGTCACAAAATAGGTCAGAGAACGTAAAAAAATCTATCCACACAACAAACAACCGCGGCCTGGAAATAATCGCTTTGTTCGATACAATTGCCTTTTCTTTACCGCATTTTTGGATTATCAAATAAATTTTAAATAATGGAAATGTAGAGCTGTAAAAAGGACACTTGCTGGATGGTTTGTATGTACAATAGGAGTTATTAGAGCTTACAACTTCGGGTGAAATGGACCATGACCAAAGTTCGGTTCCAAAACAGCTGATTTCTGTTTGTTGTTAAGAATGTTGTGATATGATAAATAGTTTAACTGTCTTCAGTTTTCTGTGACAGCATATGTCAGATGTACAGGAAAATTGGAAGGTGTATTTCTGAAGGCCTAATACCTTTAATGTGACGTTCTTAACAAAGCAACAATGCAGATTGCCATCTCAAATACTGGAGCAAAGCAATAAACGGGAAGACATTGACAGTTAATAGTACAGGGGGCTCAGACATATAAGGCTTGACAATAACAGACCTCTTAATGATATGTATCTGGGTCAAGATGGTCGCATCCTTGCACAGTGATGACAGTGCTGAGCCAATCAGATGGAGCGTGACCCCTAAAGGTAAATTGCTGCTGTCGAGAGACTTATGTATGGTAATGGCCGTGCTATATACTTTAGAACCTTCAGGTTGGGGTGGCTGTCTTCTCCTTTGCTGCAGCGCGTTTATACACAGTTCATGTCTTGTAGGAGTAAGAACCTGATGGTCAGTGGGGATTTTAACTGCAAAAACTGGATATTTATCGCTTGATCCTGTCATTCACCACTGCTCGAGTCTTGGCCTGTTGTTGAATAGCACCTATTTCCTTGGATCACTGAGTGACTGTGATCTTTTTAGCCAGTGACACATATCGGATAAACATTGAAAAAAAGGACACAGACGGCAAAACAAACACTCAGGCAAGTAAGCTGAACCTAGATCTGCACACAAGTATGGCGGCGAGTGTGGTCGCTCTTGTGAGACCTTCCGCGACCATTGAATTGAACACATAGTCCTGTTGAATTGTACACAGCCTAGGATCTCCCAACACATAGTTCTTAAAGTAATCAATGTTTTATCCTATGATAAAGTAATCAACTGGGGTCTCCTATGTGCACTTTCTTTATTTGATTCTTATGCCTTCTTTTTTGTGCGAGAGAATATGGGACCTGTTACTTCAAATGACCTAATAGACCCAATATTCAAGTGGTCTATTGGAATGTTGTATAGCGACTTTGAAATGCCATTGTTAAGGTATAAAATTTAAGAATTGAGATTTCATTTTTATATTTTAGAAATATTAATGCTTCTATTTCTTCCTTATACCTATATATACACACATACTTACAGACCCCATACATATTGGAGGTGGCTGGCTGTGTTGTGATTGAAGCGCCATGAGGTTTTGTGCACCTATATAAACAAGCGGTGCCGGTTGAGTTGACACATAGTCGAGCTCCGCTTGCTGTGCACGCTAGAACGACTTCACGACTTGAGAACCTATAGAGGGAGAGAGGAATAGATAGAGAGACATAGACATTAAGTGTAGGGACACTGAGTATTTTACTAACTGTGCGTGTGCATTGGAGCTTAGCCTTTTTTCCACAATAGAAGACGCATAGCATGGAAGGCACTTCGGTAGCGAGCGCCCCGGTAGTGGCGGCCCCGGCTCTGGTGCCCATCGCGGCGGTCTCATCCTCGGGGGCCTCAGCCCCGACATCCCAGGAGGAAGGGACGCTGCCCCCGAACTCCCACCCGGGCGGCCTGCCCCTCACCTCCCAGCAGATCACGGCGCTCGTGCAGGTGCAGCCGTCGGCGGTGCAGGCGGCCAATGCACCGATCACAGCCCTGGCGCTGGCGGCGCCGACTCCACTCGATCTGCACGCCTCTCCACAGCCAACTAAACTCAATATCCTCAAAGGTAAGTGCATGTCATTCATTCATTCCTGTCCGTCTGTATATCCATCCATGGCGTCTGGATACACTTGATTGATTAACCTACCCAAGTGTGGCCATAGATATATAAAGACAAGGTCTTCTATTATTGTTATTATATCAGTATTATTGTTGTTAAAAGCTCACATGTTTTAGCTCACATTTCCCTGTACATTGCACCGCGTGGGACTCAGATTGCATTTTGTTTACATCTGGTTGCAGTCATGCCTAACCAGAGCTCTGTCCGTCTTACATCGTCTGTCAGATGAAACTGTTTAAATATGATGTTGTGGTGCAAAGAAAAGAAACACAGACTAAGAAAAAAAAGATCAAACTTTTCACACTTTCGTGCATTTTGATATTGGACAGACACAGAGACAGTACTACTACTACGACACCTACTACACTTAGCGCAATCAACTTACAAAAATATTTGAATGCCAACACTTCCTCCAGAAGTTTGTCGGTTTTTATTTGAAATTTGAAATCAGATTTACAACTTACATTTGTCTTGGAGTATTCCACACTGACATTTACGGGCATTTAAGACCTTACATATCAGATGAGATTTCGACACAGACATTAGTGAATTTTTAGTTTCAACATCAATTTTCGTGAGGCAAGAAGAAACTGATAAAGCGTTTACTTAAAAATGTATATTTTGGTTCTAGTTTTGCGTTTCTGTAGCAAAATAAGAATAACATGAACAAAAGGTTGATAAGTCTAATGAGTTTGAATTCTATTTTGAAATTAAAATCACCTTTTACAACTAAATGTCAGAATTTTTTGAATATCTATCAAGAAGACAGTCTTCATTCACTATGTCAAGGCGAAATCATGACGATGAATTATTGCTACATTAAACAGCTAAAACAGAACACAAACAAGTTAATTTCACATCCGGAAAATAGCACATCGATTTTCTCATATTATTTCATGTAAAAAATCTCGTGATATTTCAACAGGTTAGACAATAGTTGACATGTCTAATCATGCAGGGAATTTAATATCGACGTTTTCTGCTTAATGAGGCTTAAACCGGGGTTTCAAACCGACAAAATAGCTTTGATACAAGTGGACATTGTGTAACATGTCAGTGATCTGCGTAATTTTCAGTGATCAGAAAGACTCATTGTGTGTGAATGTATGTATGGTAAGGTATTAATACGTTAAGGTTAATACTGTTGAAAATAGTTATATAATTTAATTTGAACATGATATTCCTGTGTTTTAGTGTCTTTCTAGTGATTTATTCTCTCAATCAAATTATACTCTCAACTTTTCGACAATTTCGTTTTTTAACATAAATTGAAGTCAATTGTTGAGTGTGCGTGCGTGCGTGCGTGAGTATCTGCGTATATTCTATACTGCTGTAAAGTGGTATTTTAGATGAATGACACATATGCATGCAGAAGTGACACTGGGATATCTTGGAGCTAAAAAAGGGTTTAACTTTAGATCTCCCTAACTATTTCCAACGCCAGCTATCCGCCCATGCTCAAGTTCTAAAGGGAAATCACATTATTCACGACTGACGCTTGTAAAGAAAACTTCACAAAAAGTTTCTAAGAACCGGATTTACTCACAAAGGAAAATTTATTAATCAAATTGTCGTTACGAATAGCTGGCTTGTTGGGCCCTTATTGACACTTCGAGATTATCTATTGGTTTTACATAAAGAGGTATCGATATTTCAGTTTTTGTCGTAAGATGAGAGGGTCTGTATAAGATCCAGTTTAAGAGTTGGGCTCCTCCATGAGCATGTTGTTCTGTGTGTAAGAAAGTGGCAGCAGGTAGTTTCTTGAATCAGCCATGTGCTGTGTGAGTAGAGTTCGCATCGAAGCACTTTTCTACTGTCAGATGATCGAATATTACTTAAGAAGTGCAGATGATGCAAGTTGAGACACAGTGAAGTGTCCGCCATTTGTAAACTTGATAAATTATTTCTGGGGTTGATAAAAGACAGGCACCATGCATGTTAAGTTGGCTAAACTCAGCAGGCAAAGTAAGAATTGCTTTACGATATATATAAAGTTGTTTGTATCAGAAGTGTAGACCACCGTTTCCCATCCCGCCCTCACCCTACCCGTTCTGAACTACTTTTTCGCCAAGATTCTCATCAGTGGTGGCGATTGAGGCTAGATTCATAGTTCTGTATGTACTGGATTAATTGTTCACTTTCCCGGTGTTGTGGCTAGTACCAAGTAATGCTGTGCAGGTATCCCGGGTTCGATTCCCAGATAAGGTAGAGGTATTGGACAGTGTCTCAATATATCACAGCCTCACCACAAAAAAGATGTAAAATTGGTATTAGGGCAGGAAAGGATACGCGGATAAAAAGCATTACATAATAATTGGCGACTGTTTAATCGAATCATAGCAGTGATGATTCTTTTCAAGGTTGGTTGAGTTCTCTCTCAGGGTAAAGTTGTAAACCAACACAGAAATGTTATTGATGAGGCGGTATTTCAAGCGCAATATTTTTCGATTCGATTCGATACTCGGTATGTTGTGAGCGCTACTCGGCACCGTATTTGGAGCGAGGTGACAGAGCGCTGACCCATGCAGCACGATTCTCTCTCCTCGGTTCTATTCACGCTCAGCCAGGCTTCATGACTATCCAGGTCAGATATGTAGAGCAAGACACCCAAATAAGGAGAGAGCCAAATTAAATTATTTTTGAAAGTAATTTACCTTTGGAAATAATTTGCAGTGCTATTCAATAGGTTAAAATAACGGGTTTGCAATTGTTTATGTGTAATTGCCTATTGTCTGTCGAATGTGACAAAACTGTGTCAAGCGTCAAATGATAACGTTGTATTTTTGACGTTATTATGCGCCTTCATTTAAGATCTATTGGCATTGGCGGATCTAGGGGGGGCGCCAGAGGCGCGGCCCCCCCCTACGGGCCAAAATTTCTTCATTTTCATGCAGTTTTTGGGGATTTTTACGCTAAAATCGGGTAAAAATT
>JBCAUI010529364.1:0-24092 GCA_038406195.1 Haplosyllis anthogorgicola | reverse complement strand
ATCTTAGTTACACAATAAACTGTTTAAAACTAATAGGACCGTATCTGGAGTTGCTTTGTATATTGGAACCAAAGGAGAAATGCCGAACACAACAATTGGACTTTTTCATAGTGACAGAGACATGGCTAAATGATAGTGATACAATCTGGAAAAAAGCGACGAGTCTAAACATTGGTGATTTCAAAATTTCATGTTCTGATCGGAATACTTTAACTAGAGTTGGGGGACTAGCATTAATCTTCAATAGGAACCTAAAAGTGAAAAGAGAAGGTCAAGAGTGTAGGAAATTGTTTGAATGGGCATCGTGGATCTTAAACCTAAAAAGCAAACATGCAGTTATTCTTGCGATCTATCACCCACCTCCTACAGAGAAAACCCACACTCCATTAACTCATTTAGTGATGACTTTCTGGACTTTTACACAGATTTTGCTAGCACCAGAGAAAACAATAATAATGGGTGACTTCAATATTCGCTGGGAAGATCAATTTGATAATGATGCTGAACAGTTTAGGAATATGTGTGAAGCAATGGGATTAAACCAGAACGTAAATTTCAACACTCATAATAAAAATCACCGCATAGATCACATCTTCACTGAAGTAAATTCTGGAATTCAAGTCAAAAGCTGGGGAATTCTTATTGGATCATTGTTCAATAAAAGGAGTATCGTGCTGTAAAAAACCGGACATTATTGAAAAAGAAGTGAAATACCGAAACTTCAGGAAAATTGAGATTGATCGGTTCTTTGAAGATCTGGATCTAAATTCTCTTATGGTCAGTGATGCTGATCTCAGTGATTTACTATGTTCCTTCAAACTGAAATTAGATACAGTTTTGGATAAACAAGCACCATTAAAAACATCAAGAGGTAAGAAAAGTGATAACCAACCATGGAAAATGATTCGCTAAGGGAGCAGAAAAGAAAATTAAGGAATAGAGAACAGATTTTTTGGAAATATCATGCTGATCAATAGTGGAAGGCTTACAAAGTTGAGCGCTCGCGTTACCCCTACATGGTTAGAACTGAAAATGAAAAATACTACAGGAGTAAATTCGTCAAGTACAAAAACAATTCCAAACATTTTTATAAATTGGTGGCTAAACTCTTCATTACGCGAATTAAAATTTTCTGTCCCACAAGGTAGCGTGGGTGGACCAGTTTATTTCAATTGTTATTCAAGTACAATAGAAACAGTCATTGAGAAATCGATTTCGTTAAATGGTTTTGCCGACGACCATTCATTACAAAAGTGCTTCTACCCTGGCACGGACAATGAAACTACTACTATGGAAATACTTGAAACTTCAATGGTGGACGTAAATTCCTGGATGTGCGAAAACAGGCTAAATTGAATCCAACAAAGACTGAATTTATCTTATTTGGGAGCAGACAACAACTTGAGAAATGTATGACCAGAAAAATAGCTGTTGTGAATACTGACATACCCTGCTCTCCGGTGGCTAGGTATTTAGGGGCGTATCTGGATCAGTTACTTAATTTCAAACATCATGCAATGATCAAATGTAGATCAGCAGTAGCTAATATCAATCGTATCCGTCACATTCGTAAAAATATAGATAAAGAAACTTGTTCTATGCTAATGTGTAGTTTGGTTTTCACACACTTAGACTACTCAAATGGCATTTTATTTGGGGCCTCGGACTTAGTTATCAATCAACTTCAACGAGTACAAAACTATGCGGCAAGGGTAGTGTTGGAAAAGAATAAATTTTACAGTGGTCAGGACGCCTTGCGTGAACTACATTGGTTGCCCATTAGGGCTAGGATTGAGTACAAGATCATACTGACAGTCGAGAAAAACATTGCGGATGCGGAACCCACCAGCCTACCTTAAAAACATTCTGTGTGTAAATAATCGCAATGGTGTATGTGGAAATTTAAGATCCAACTCTAGCGAAGAACTTCTAATTGTTCCTTAAAGCAAAAAAATTTGCAGCGAGATCATTCAGTGTGGCTGGACCAAAATTATGGAATTCCGTTCCTAATAATATTAAGAACTGTGAAAATCTGGACACTTTTAAGGGAATGCTTAAAACTCATTTGTATACTAGATACCTGTCGTAAATCCATTCTCTCATATTTCATATATCACCTTCATACGCATATATATGTAAAAAGTATTCGATGTACATGTGGCGGGAATCACGCTATAACAAAAATAAATTAATCTTAATCTTAATTACATAGGATAAAATGTATCAAACCATACCATTTTTTTATGTGACATTGTGTTCAATGCATGTAAATTGCATCATTTCCGGTACAGCTACCGTATTACACTGTTTGAATGTACTGAATCTATGTATCGCTGCCTAAAGTAGCACATTTCAATTCTATCTAATTAGACAAATTAGACAAAATACGGTTAGACGAATTAAGAAAAACCCCTATTAGCTACAAAACAAGACAAAGAAAAAAATTACAAAAGTTTTCATTTTTGACACTAAACAGACAACACCTTTTTGATAGTCTGAAAGTTCAGATTATTCACAAATTTCATGGCTGTTTTCAACTTCAAAGGTCCTCAGTAGCCACCTGGTGTCAGCTGTTTTACGCCTGTGTTTGGTATCAAAAAGGTTACAGTAGAACTTTAAATCAGCCAGAAACAATTTCCGTTAAACCGCTCGCATTATTTGGGCCATTAAATTGAAGAAACCCAAACACATGTTTTATATTTTTATTCATTATGTTCAGTGTTTGACAATTTTTATGAAAAAATGCAAAGAGGGAAAAATACAGTCGTTGCAATAAAACAATTGTAAATAGCAGAATATGAAAATAAGGTACGTGTGCCTGGAAAGTGATTATGTCATTTAATCTTACATCACATTGATGATACACGGTGATATTTTGTGGCCTGAAACGCAAGACAACGTCTATGTATCTCGAATAAATTGAAAGCATTCATATTATGTACATATGTACAATTAATATTAGTGAGGAAAAGCCAGGTGTCCTACCATTGCCATTATGAAACAATGCTATGAAATATCTTCGAAAATAAAAGCATTCTTAAACAACAGAAACAGATACTGTACAGATTAGGCAGAAATTTTTAGATTAGTTTTAATACGTGACCAATAACAGTAAATTGAAGAGGACAACACTCAGTCCTTAACTGAAATTAGTCAAATATGCCTAATTTAACAGGGGAAAGAATAGCTGCTGAATTTAAGTGACAATCTAAAATACTCTTAATCACGTTAGAAAGCGACCGTCTATTGTATATGAATAAGGCAAACGCTGTTCAATTTACTAAAATACTAAAATGAAACGCTTAATGTATATATCCATATTTACACAATTGTAAAAAAAATGTTATAAACTATGACTAGAATAACATAAGAATTTACATGAAATTTGTACATCTTCAATAATGTTTAACAGTTCTGTACACCATGAGAACACAGTGTATATTGTTAGTGTCAATGCCAGTAAAGTATTAATGTATTGTTTTTTATTAGATTTATTCTAAACGTAACTAATTTAAGCTAATCCCATTTCTACAGTTTTATCACAAAATGCAAAGGCATATCTACCACAATGTCTTGTACATGTGTATGTGTAGCATAGCTCTGAATCTTAGAGTTATCAATGCTTTTGTAGGTGATTCAAAAATTTGTTGATATTTAACCAGAGTTGGTAAAAGGTGCTCATTTCATTCCCAGCGGTAATATGAATGTCACTGGTAGCGTTGAAATTCCTAAAACTTAGTTATGACTATTTCACCGTAACTTTAGACGTTAATTCTTCTATTAAATACTCATCCAAGTTGTTCAATGCTGACTGAAATAGTTTGTATATTGCAATGAGTTTTATAAAGCTTAATATCTGCTAATTTTAACTCATGGTTTTTACACTTGGCAGTCTGAGCTTCTTGTTTCGTTCGTACTTTGTTTACGTATTCCTATTGTTATGGCACAGCAAGTCTTTTTCATCTTCCGTGCAGACTTCTTCTATGTTATAAGACTGCACCCTTCCCGTTTCTGAAACATAAAGGAATCAGGAAATCAGTGATGAAAAGATTATTTGACGCCTGTGTACTTTGGTTTCACATTTATTTGGTTTGTCACATTAACATATTGACGATTTGTTCTTCATTTCTAGTTGCATTTTCTTCATTCTGTTGTAAACGAATCAGCTTGGAGTGCACTCCATTGAAAAATAGACTTTTTAATGCAACTCCTGAATCTTCTATCATTTTGAAACTTACAGAACAAAAGAGAGAACATAGGAATTTCGCGCCGTGCCTTTGATGTAGTACTATTGTTCCAAAACTGATATGAATTTCATCTTCTGTAACATTTTATGTCATGAAACTGAGAATTATTTTGTACATGAAAAATATCTAAACAAATCTTTTGGACTCTAGTGTGACAATTTTGTCATGTATTTTCATTTTGACGTTGATTTCATAAAATATTATCATTATAATTGTCCAGATTCAGTGAATTCCACCCTCACAGATATTGGAATATGGCTGCAAAAGGCCGAGTCTTTATCCTTCAGTATCTAACCATTCGAAACAAACTGTTAATTGATGTCAACTTTACACAGTGGCGGATCCAGGATTTCCCGTATGGGGGAGGTTCCTGGACCGTAGCGGGGTGGGGAGGCGCCACCCCAATTTTCACCGATTTTTACCCGAAATTCGAAAAAAAAAACTGCATGAAAATGAAAAAGAATTCGGGCGTGGGGGTCGCCTCCTGCATCCCCCTAAATCCGTCAATGTTACACTTGTCCCAATTATTATTGTGAATAACACATAGCATACCGTGACCCTCGTAGTAATCGTAGACTCGAACGAAGGCAGGCTGTCGTTCCTTCACATCGAACGTCTGCACAACGTACACTTCGAAGCACATGTGATGCTTTTGTATCTGTAAATGTTACATAAACTGTTCTAATATTGTACTCGCAGCATGTGAATTAAAAAGTCAAGTTGAAACTAGAATCAAGAAAGACTGTGTAGAATGACATTTCAACAATTTTTGGTTAGATAGTTTTAGGATTCTTAAAATACTGATATCATACTTAGGCTTACTCACCTCAACGAAGTATAGATGAAGTTTGTCCTCTTTGTACTCATCTTTATGTATCATATCATTTGTCTCCTTCAGCTTTAAGTAAAAGAAAGGGTAAGACATAAATTAATACAGGAAAGAAAACACAGCATTTCTGCTAAGTTCCGGGATAGTTATGTCGTCCTAACTTTGGCTTTCCTACACCAAGATAGTCAGTCCTGCAAATTGACCAATTAATACGAACAGGATTTGGCTATGTCAACAGACGTAGGCATTGCAGTATGAGTCGAGTTGCATGTTTTGCTTTAGGAAATTATTTTGCAGCTGCGTTTTGCTCTGTGTGAGCTGAGCAGCAAGTGTCTTTTTACCTTGAGGCGGAAATTTATACAGAAATTAAATGAATTTTTCAGTTAGGGCGTTAAAGAAAGGCATTCTAACATGGACAATGCGTACCTGTTGCACAGATTCATGATGCGGTTCCCATCCTGATGACATCTCAATCTCTACAATAGCCATATTGGATTTTTCATCCTCGCCAGTATACCTAAGTGATAAATCCAAACAATGCAAAACAAGAACTTGTACAGTAAAATCTCCATTGGGTGCATTGGATAAACTGCTGTCATTCACGTACTAATTTTCAATCACCAACTTGACCTTGCAAAGGTACTGCATTGGGCAAACCTATCCAGTGCAGATTTCCACTGAAGTTTATTCCCTACAGTTGATATATAAGTTTAAGTTTAAGTCTTAAAATGTTTATTCTTTAGGGTATCAGTAACATTCGAGAATGAATAATCTCGTATACAAACATTGAGAAATTAAGAGATTTCATGTCAAGTATTATCTTAATACAGATGCATTATATCGAAATATATGTTTGGTTTTGAGACTGAGCTCATTACAACTCGAATGGGAATAGCGTGTATCTCTGTTAAAGAAAGCTGGTATATAGACTTCTTTAGTACCTGGCACATATTTGCATTCTCCTCAGCCAACAGTGGAACCTCGGACACGCCTCGCTATCAGCCATTGGGTGAGGGACCGAATGCACCTCCACATCCAGGGTGAAGATTGGATCTGGTCTTACCACGGACATTGTGTTAAAAATCACGTTTGCCTGTAAAGAATAAAGCTATACTTCTGGTGAGCTATCAAGGATGATGGCTATGAAGGGCTTTTGATATGCGTACAGTAGTTGAAGAGGACGTCTAAGGTTCTGAATCTTTCCAAGCAATTTCATTTTTCTATCAAGGGCATTCAGTGAGTAATACAGCGACAATGCAGATTCCGATTGACACGCACTATTTATTTTCTTACTGGGTTGCATCTCTAATTGCTGAGAAACTATGTCACCTCGTGTCAATTCACTAGGGCCAGTCCATTATTTTTCAAAGAAAATGATAGGCAACTTTTTTTCAACACTAGACCTGAGTTGGCTATTACTGATACCAACCTGCAACATCATACATCCGATTCCAGTAACTACCATCCTCATCTGATTGGGCACACTGACGTCATCTATCCTCTGTACAACCATGCGATTTGTTGAGTTAACGCGTAAACTGCCCCCTAGTGAGGTACCATAGAACCTGACAGTCATATCTATGTTCTCGACGTATGTTTCTGCTGCATACTCAGTGAGAGCGTGAATAGCTACCGTTGTGTCCTGGAATAAAAGAAATACAATGTGACAAAATGCAATAGTCTGAGCCTTTTAAAAACTTGCATCCGGGTGCACGTACATAAGATGGAGAGAACACGTAATGCTATCATCTGAAGGCATTCGCAGTAAAATTGGGTTCTTACTATGCATCTGGTGGAATTTGCACTGGTACAAGAGGAATTTGCGGAATAATTCTCAATGAAAGAAGTCGATCCAGTTAATCGGGAGGAGGTTTATGTTATGGCAAAACTACAACAGTACCTGTGTGGATTTGAATCCGCCGTAGCCGTTTCTCTGCAAAGTTAACCACCGGACGATCTTGCTGCCTTCGATGATGTCAGTGCGGGAATGTTCCTTCATCAGAGAGCAGAGCACATAGGCAGTGATTTCTATGTCCAGAGGGGTGGCTTCATGGCGATCTGTCGGCACCGTTGTGTTGTCCGCTAGCCAGTACTTCATACCACCTTTTCGGAAACAAAGGACAATGTGTCACGTGTGATGGCGTTTTTATGGTGAGTTCTCAAACTTGGGGCTGTACTAGCAAGTTAAATAACAAAATAGGAAACATCTCATGGTACCAATAAATATTGGTGATTTACATTCTACATGTATGGTAGTCATTTGTATTCAAAACCGTTTATATTATCAGATTGATTAAATATGGGACAGTATAGACAGTATAGATTTTCCTCCTATGATGCTTATTTACTTACAACGCATAACCTGAATTTCTTTTGTTCCCAAATTTACCCAGTGGCAAATCCTGGACTGAAATGAGATAAGTACACTTTGCAGGGTCTTATTGAGAGGTTCAAGAAAATACTGAAATTTGGCATACCATCTGCAATAGCAATATCATTGAGTTTATTCAGGCAGTCGACTCTCTTAAGGTTTCGAATATCGTACACACTGTATGCGTAGGCCATCAGCGCCAGCGCGTAAACGTCCTCCGGAATAGCATTATCCAAACAACGTGTGGCTCTGTCTACCGATGGACTCTACAAATAACAGCAGTTAGTAAGAAAAACATTTGGTGTACTAACGAAAGAAATATTATTACAGCAGGTTACCTACAACGTTAGCTAAACACCAACGTGCAGAAAGTAATTTCTTTCAATTTTCCATGCAAGTCATGACATGAAAACAGACATTTTCTTGCTCAAATCATGAAATTCTTATTAATTTTGAAACGTGTAGAATAAAAGAGGAAACAAAAGAACTCCACACTGTGTGTCGGGTGTGCTATTGTTTCAAAACTAGTAGGAATTTGATTAGACACATGGTCTTGACCTGAGATTTAGGTGACGTGAAGCTTAAGGTCCAAAACAGGAACCAATACGCGACACAAAACAAAGTTTTAGACTAAGTCGGGTTTCACGACTGCTTCTGAACTTCTCTGACAAAAATCAAAGACAAACAGTCACGAATGATAATGAGCCACACCAGTCCACGTTCAATTACTCTCCACAATGTACTCTAATTTGTTTCCGTGTTGTACGGTTTATTTATTTTCCAAAAAAAAAGAAATTTTGAGTTGTTTTGGCATTATGTAACAACAAACAAGTCTCAGAACTGACATGACAGCAAACTGTCGCCGTGAATGCTTTCAGTAATTTCCCTTTCTACACAAATGCGTAACGGTGCTTACATATTTGGATTCTCCGGCTTCTAACAAAGCTGCCGCGACATAGGCTGTGATGGCTGTCTTGGAAGGCTCGTCTGTGTTGATGTAACCACCGCGGATCTTCTTATTGTGAACCATTCCTGTTGCGGCAAAGCAACCATCAGGGTCCTGTTGTGCCTTCAACCAGTTTAGTGTTTCTCTGAAAGTTAAGGGTACAATAACAAACAGTGGCGGATCCAGGATTTCTCGTAGGGGGGCGCTAACCTTGGGGCGCCCTAATTTTTACCCAATTTTTGCCCAACATTCCCCAAAACTGCATGAAATTGAAGAAATTTTGGGCCGTGGTGGGGGGGGGAGGGTCCCGCGCCCCCTAGATTCTCTGGTAATAATGTTTCGGTACTTGAGGTTAAAAATACCATCAGTTGTGCTGTAATTTTTCAAATAAACAGCGTGAAACTGATAGAAATGTCAAAAGCTGGAAGAATCACTCTAAAAAAATCACAACCCATCAATTTGTCAATGTAATGGTGACAATAAATGTCTTGGATAATTTTTTTTGCAGCTGACAATTTGTAATTTGTTTTGCGATCAATATAATTTTAATGTTTTTCACTCTGGTAAAAAAGCGTATTGTCACTTCCTCTTGTTCCTAAAACGACACGCCAAAATTGGGTAGATATAATATTTCCGTGTGCAAGGTTTTGGATCAAAGCATAACATTCATTCAAAATTTATTTTGAAATTCATAGGTTTTGGGTAACTTCTTTTTAGGGAAAAGGGATAACACTTCAATGCGCGGTTAACTGGCTGTCATTTTTCACTAACCTGTAAGCTTCATAATCAATGTAGGTGTAGGATCTTGCCGCGGCAAACGTCTTCACGACGAAGGCGGTTAACCACACGCTTCCGACCGTGTCGCTTTTACCGAACGCGCTGTACGAACCGTCGTTCCTTCTGAACTGCAGCTGCTTCTGATAACCTATGTTAGCATATCAAATGAAAGAGGTTTGAAATCCATTCAAGGAGCTGTTTTATAATAAGCGTCAGTAACATAACATGAGTTTTTTTCTGAACGCTCCAAAATTTAAACAATTTTTATTCACTGAAATTCACTGAATATTTTTAAAAACCATTGTGATTGATAGTTGATCGCTTTCCGATAGAAACCATTGTTCCAGTTTTATGTTGAAAAAATCCCCACCCAACCAAATAGCGACTTCTTTCTTTAGATATTTGCACGTGACGGTCATAACAGATAATAGGTTGAACGATTAATAAACCGAGAAGTGATAGATCACGAAAAAATAGAGTATCTACCTTGTTGTATGTATCTCATAGCCTTATCTCTGTGTTTTCTAGTTGTCTGTCGGGTTGTTTCTAGGTAGTGAAGTACATGGACATTAACCGCCAGAGCTGCTAGATTCTGTTCTCCGCAACCCGTGGGTAGCTTAATCATCTTGTGCAGGTTATGTAGTGTGGGGCCCATCACATCAGCTGTGGAGATAAAGTTAGGTTTGGGCATTGGAGCTTAAGACATATATATAATACACAGTGAATGTATCAATGAAATAAATAGATCAACGAGGGAGGACCTATCGGTGCACAAAACCCCAAGTCGTTTTTTTTACACAACTGTCCCTAATGGTTACATCATTACAGCATTCGGCTCAATCATGTAAAGCAGTACTGACTATCCAGAGATTTCAAAAGAAGCTACTTTTCTTGAACCCAAACCAAGACGATATTCTATTTATATCTAATTTAGCAAGCACGTCTTTACTAAGAATTCTGTTTTGTACAGATACCAATATTCTTGTTACAATTGTTTAATTGAATCAAATGTGGCGCTTACCAACAGTTGAGATGTAAGCGTAAGCTGAATCTTGAACGATATTCTCTGGTAGTGAAATGTTCATATATTGTATGACTTCTTGATTAGGACCTGAAATGTAAATAATGAAGCTTTATTTCACAAAATTCACACTGAGCGCAAAAAAGAGAAAACTTTTATTTTTGTAGCAGTTTGCAACAGCTGCAAAAGTACTTTAGCACTCGTTATTCTTCTTATATTATATTTCTCGTCAGTTGTAATGAAGGCGGTACATACCCACTGGACACACCAAGGCACTCTCTGATCGCTCCTGCTCCATACCTTCCGCCTGTTAAACCAAGTAGAGCCATGAAATGCGTGTGCAAATTGTACCTTAATTACACAAGTTAATTAAGTAATACTGTACTGTAAGCTTGTAACTGGAGTAGGGGCTTCTACCCGCAATAACTTACCAGGCAGGCCTCCAGGAGCTGCCATTCAGAAGAGAGCACCGGGCCACAGACGGCAGACTCGGCTCAAGAGTAAATTATGACAGGTACTGCTTGGCGTTATCATACCGAAAACGTTTTATGCAAGTAGTGATCGGTGGATTCTTACAACAAAATTTAAAAGCTACCTTTACGACAATACTCTTTGTCACAGCATCTCGAGCATGAATAACTCCACTAGTTCTGTTACATACACCTTCGTTAGAAACAACTCGTGCCTGTAAAAGAGATAAATTCAATGTGTTGAATCGAGCATAATTTAGCAATTTAATGCAATATATCATATCAGACTTTCTTAATTCGATCAAAGTATGTAAAAGATTTTTTCTCGACTATATTTTGACCAAATCTAGAAATATCTTTTGCCCGAAAATATGTATTTTATCAAATTGGAAAATGGAAATAAAACCAATTAGTTATGTAATGTTTACCCTGAATAATATATCCTGTTGTCCTGTCATGAGTGGCACCAGGGTGTATCTGACTTTCTTCGTTTCATGGCCGCACATACAATACACGATGCGTTCTTCTCCCGCCGCGAGTCCAAACTCTCCCATTCTATCCGTGTCCAGCGTCACCTCAAGCTGTGGTGCGGGAGAGATAATTATCAGGGAAGGTTTAGTCCAAGGTTGGATAAGTTCTAATATCAACTTGCTAAATTGTGATCATTTTCTGTTCACGCGGAAGAGGGAAATATTTCATATGATTACGGTAGATTGAGGCATAGCACACACTAAATTGATGTTTCCTAATGACGATATATTTAAATAGATGGTATAGACGTACAACTGGAATTCGGCTGTAGATGTCGTAAGAATATGCTTCACATTAAAATATATACAAGTTGAAACTTTGAGTCCTTTTAGACGGACGTTACGTTGCGTTACGTTTGATAGTCAAAGTAGTCACTACGCCATAAATTTAAACATAGTAGGGAAGGGTAGTCTTGACGAACATGGCATTAGTGTATATGTTTTTTTGTCATGTTAAGAATGACAGTTGCAGATGACGACTCATTCATAAGATTGTCTAGCCTCCAAATACGATTGTAACTCTGTTTTCTTAATTTTGATATTCAAATGATGTATATCGCATACCTCAAAACATTCGTCCAGATAACTGTAGATGACTACAGGGAAAATGAGTTCTTCATT
Source organism: Haplosyllis anthogorgicola (assembly GCA_038406195.1). NCBI lineage: Eukaryota > Metazoa > Annelida > Polychaeta > Phyllodocida > Syllidae > Haplosyllis > Haplosyllis anthogorgicola. Next base: position 12,280 of record JBCAUI010529364.1, on the reverse strand, counting down.
TCTTGTGACGGAGTACGGAATTTGGAATGTCAAGAAGAAGGGCTGGAAGGCCCTGATGGATGCCGACTCGGAAATACCTGTAAATGAAAAGGAAATTCGCTTGCAATACTTTCAAACTGCAAAGACAAGAAAACGGGTAATTGCAGACACTTAATGATGGCTTCTTAAGAGTACATGTATTAACTTACTTACCCAGGCCCTCCGTTGGATGTAAGCATACAGAATTGCCTTCCCATTCAGTCAGCGTATGGGGTAGTTGTGCGTTTAGTACAGTTGAACCACTTGGTCTGTCAGGGGAAACAACATACAATGAAATTTAAATGGCATAGTGAATACCTGGCCACGCTCATGTATACTCCAGCATGGATTACCCATGAATGTTGAAAACACTTGATGCATTTTGGTGTTTTTTTCAGACGGTATGTCACAGATCATGAAACTACTATTAAAAGTTCAGTGCCCCGTAACAATTGAATTTCATGCTGAGCTCATTTAATTAAATTGTTGCAGGACTCTAAACTTTTTATAAAAATTTCATGATCTGAAAACCGCTGGAGAAAATCCAGTTGTTGTCAAGTAGACCCGCCGCCTGAAGGATTAAACCAGAATACTTGCAATGACAAACAGGGACTTGAGAATGTACTCTTTCAGCTTACCCAATCGGTTGTATATCCCAAATCCACGTCTCTGGAAAGTAAAATCTTCTATCAACGGATGGCAGCCCGGGATTCACCGCATGTATGTCCGCAATCATATCGCTTGAGATCTGTTCTGTATTCTGGTGTGAAAAGAGAGGAACCGGCAAATTGATCGGTTGGCCGATCCTACCCCTCGCTTTGTTGTTGTGGTTCATTGGCACAGTTTCAAGCCGAAGATCTAAATGAACAAACAAAATAGCCTATGAGAATATTTAACTTTTTTACGACATCGTGTATTGTGAATGGACATTTTGTTGCAACGTTCGAAAACATGGAGGGTAACACTGATGTAATTGAGTTTAGCAGGCGGCCATTTCTTACCGTGGACGACTCTCTCTATGTTAGGCTCTCTTTCTTCACATATCATGTTTTCCACCTTCAAATTACTAATAACTGTCATTCCTTATTGCTGCAGAAAAATAAAAGTATACACGTAATAATAAGAGATAAATTGTGAAATATGATTAAGGAAATCGTGTATGCTTGACATGTCAAATTAGGAAATTGATTAGAAAAAACCCAACTATATAATTTTGATAGTGTTATTTGTAAGTTCGTGCGTTCCTTGTATGCAAGTGGTTCACGAGATTAAGAATGCTTTGTGAGAGGTGCAGTTTGCTGCATGCCAACACCCTGATACATTTACACCCAAATTGACAAGAAAGTGAGCCAATCAGAAGTGACTGGTAAAGTGACGTATCATGACAGAACAGGTATCCGATTAATCCAATGGACATAATCCGAAGTTCAGATATCAGATCCCAAAAAAGGAAAACTTAAAAAAAAGAAAGTTTAACTTTGTTTCTTCACGCTTTCGCACTAATTCTATGTAAAGGATTGTATCCATGATTATTCTTTTGTGCTCAATGTCATGTACCAACCTGGAAAGCCTCAAGGGAATCCACAAGAGGAGGATCAGCATTGTTTGAACAGTTTCTCATGTCTTCTATCTTGAACCCACTTGACGCCTCATTTATTCTTTTGTAAGCCTGTAATGAATAAAGTCAGGAATTCAGTACAATTTGCATATTGACAGGATATCGAAGCTAACGAGTGGTGAAAGAGACAGACTGATGAAGGACACAACATGGAATTCTATTTCGCCTAAAATCTCAGCAGCTGTGTTGTTTTTGAACTGTCATTTGTTCCAAGGTTTTAATGACTCGTAAGAGAGGAATTTTTTTATCAATAGAAACTTTTGCTCGAATCTAAGACAATGTCAAATTCTATTTCATAAAATAAAATACGGATCAAAAGCTGATTTTACGTAATTTTGTCATAAATGTTAACAAAAAATGCCATCGAAATTATCGCGTCCTCTAATTTTATACTTATTACATTTGAACTGAGGCTATACTAAACATTGCCATGTGATTTATTCATTCAGCTGATCTGCCATTGCATGTCACAATGCTATCACGTAACTTCCAGCATGAGGACAGAACATTGAGGAAAACAAGTGAAAAATAAACATATTGGAAAGCAGTTAGTTTTAGCCTTGTTCGTTTTCAATTAAATTTACCACTTATTGATTTAGAATTATTGTACTGTTATAAATAGTTGTACAATTACAATAAAAGCTTTCGGATTTTAGGTCCTGCATTTCTGGTTAATGTACACTGATTAAATTTCTTTGGGATTTATGGGCCTGTTGAGTAAAAAATCTAATACCAAGCCAGCATAATAATGTTTTTGAAAACTCTAATCGTCATTTAAATCATTGATATTGGTGTTGGTTTCTGTTCGGAGTCATGTTTATAAAAACAAAGTTATCATTGTTTTTAAGTTTTTTTCTCACAATAAATGTAAAATTCTGAGAATTCACAAAATATTGTAGTGGACCTTCTTCCATATAAGCGTAACTGTTGACTGACAATAAAAGAGATAAAGTCATTTCCGTAAATCAAACAGACCTTATCAGCCGTAATGGTGGATGCAGTTGAAATGGCCTGCACACTTCTATCTACTACTCCTACTGCACATAAGGACCCTGCAGCTGCACTTATCTCCATGCCAACTCGGTCTCCAGGATACCCTTCTGACTGCAGGAAACGTGCTCCTGCCTACAAGTAAAAAGGACAAACAAAACACGCGATAAACCATGGAGGGAACATAAAATCATCATCAATGTTATTGCGACTCATTTGTTTGTCAAAGCGACGTTTCAGGAATCATTCTTTGTATCGTGTTTTAATGCAATGCTAAAGCTGTTTTTGTTGATTCTCTTGAATTGTTTGTTTGCATCGAAATTTGAAATAAAACCAGGTCGTTAAAGCTCGGATAGATGTAGCATTATGTTTTACAGTCCAATTCTGGATCACGTAAAGGAATGAATTAAAACATTTGAAGTGAGATCACTGCTCAAGCTCAACCGCACACAGGTTTGTGATGTAAAGGGGGAAGCAGGATTAGCTGTTAAAGAGCTTTACCAGACGTGACTCCGGAATAAGCCAAGAGCATTGCCTTACTTTGTAGATAGAGTACATCTACGGATAAACATAATAATAACGTTACTTCGTCAATTTAATAGATCAATAAATGTTAATGTTTTATGTCATGTGTTGTACCTGATTTTTCAAGCAAGGTTGTGCATCAATTCGTATAGAGTCGGCAACAGTTTCTCCGTAGTCTGTCACGTAGTAAACCAGTAGGTTGCTGATCGGTGGAAGAGGCTCAGACAGACTGACTTCTACTTGTACCTCCTTGTAAATCAATTCCAGGCCGTGGGCTGGATTTAAGTATCTATCTGTTGAAAAAGGTAAGTTAGGTGGCATTTTGGATAAAAGTTGAGGATCATTACAATAAGTTATTAAAAACCTGTTTGAGTTCATTCTCATTTAAATGATGCATGCAACTTTAGTTGAATACATTGAAACTAGCTGTTGTTTAAAACTGTTTTCAAGCAGGAAAAGTAAATGATTAATATAATTCATGTCAATGTCTGTAAGCTACATTACGCTAGACTGGAAGTCCTGCAATCCTAAAATATTAGAAATTTCGTTCCCAGTTCCATAGTGCATGAAAATAAGAATTATTTGAGCTTTACTCTGATCAGATCGTTGCGTTCTACAACTTACCAGTTTCAACAACAGCCTGTATTGAGTACTCCCTGCAGGGAAACCACCTGTAGTCCGTAAACTTGTAGAAGTCAAAGGACTTTCCCTTGCGGACACTGCCGGGATACGTCCGGTAAAACCCTGCATTGTTGCTGTTACACCGACGTGAATCAAACGGGATAGGATTCTTGTTCGGGAAGTACACACCTATCACATCCTGGGGCTGAACCTGTAATTATTGTAAATAAAATGGTTAAAATATTAGCGCATCTATTCCAGAAATTGCGGATTCGAATATTATTCCTGGTTTAATCATCGCTGTGCCTTTGGTCTCTTTGGTCTCGCACCCTAGCCCTGGCTTTGTATTGGTAAGATCTTCACAAGGTTTTATTAAAGGCAATTTTAAGAGCCTATATCTTTAACATAATTTTATAATCGCGGCCGGTTCAAATTCATAGTCCATATAACATAATGTTAAAACCTGTATTCTATCCACTATGCCATACGTTCCTCTAGTTTTGTATTTGATCTGAGTCTGTCCTACCAATTGGAACTTTCTTTCGTCATCAGATGTGGTAGAACCGGGCAGAGGTCTCCATATTTGTGCGTATACCTGTTTAACGAACATGAAAAAGACAAACACATTATTTTAGTTACGCGGATTGATTGCTAATTATCAGAAGGACGCATGTATTCACTTCTAAAGGCTATTTTGAAATAAACTACGAGGAGATGCCGACCGGGTGGTACCACTTAGCCCTGGTGTATCATGGTGTATCATGGGACTAACAAAGGTGAATGAATTACGTTGTACTTAAATGGGGAAGAGAAAAGTAGGGACACGAGCCCTGACGAGGGTTTCAAGACGAAAATAAATCTACACTCCCCAGTTCGACAGTCTGGCGTTATTACTGTAGTTAACATAGTTAGCACGGGCTAATCCTTTATTTGCTTTTGTTTCTGCAAATACGCCAACATACACGGCAACTCGTAACACAACCACATAAATGACAAAAATAATAACATAACCAAAACCCTATGGAAGGCCCTGACATATGCTGCTCCATTAGCGCGGTATTTAAAGCACTACTGCCACTCCTTGATTCTCTCACTGGGATGATTGAAAACTGATCCGCCTATGTTAAAACTAACATATTTATGCAACAGGTGCTGGCTGTCGCCGAAATAAACATAGGTCAAACTTTAACAACGAAGTTTACTTTACCACTTCGCTACAGTACGGATATTAACATATACGGTTAACATATTAAGGACAAAAACATTTCTTGTGGTACGGATTACCTTTTCTTTCTTCCTGCCGTTTGCTCTTCTCTCTGAGTATATCCTCCACTCGACTACGTGACCGTGGTACTCGATCTGAGCAGTTGGATCGGGAATTATGATGACGTTTTGCCATCTATCCAAGTATCTCCTCGCTTGTGGCTCAGTACCCAGTTCTACACTTTCTGTAATATTTACAAAGAAAACATATTTTGTTACAGAGAGAGAACGAATCGTCGAAGTTATTGATCTGAAAATTGCATAACAAATCCTGATATTTCACTACATATGACTTGGAGAATCAAGTGTAAAAGAAAAACTTCCTGAAAATGTAAAATATATTTCAGCAAGCCACGAATTAATTGTTTTATAACTGATTCCATTAAACGTTGACATGGACCGGCTTGTTTGAATGGATATTATCCTTAAATATCCATCAATAGGTCTATTTGACTGGTGCAGTTGCAGCAAACCACCATTTGTTTCCCTAAGACGTCATTGACTTAAACTACTGTTACATATTGCACTAGTTACCGGGTATTACATCTTCTGTGGCCGTTCTGAGGGTGAGCGGAACGGGCTGCCTCATTTCAACATTTCGCTCTGCTTTCACGTAGATCTTAGTCTTAGAAAAAATCTGAAACGAAACAGTACTAGTTTGGCTTTTAAAAACAAGAAATAAAAGAAAAGGGAATACAAATGTTCTTTTTTCAAGTATGAAATCGTACAAAATATCGGCGGTAAACAAAATTCACAATACAGTAGAACTCATCTCATAGTTGCGGACATGTTAATGTTCTTACATAAAAGATCCAGAAAGCTGTTATACATTCTTTCACATAGAAGTTATTCATTTAATCTAATACTGATTTAACTCTCAAGAATATATTGCAAATCTATCTTGTTCATGTTTATAAATTCGTTTCGATTAATTAGCAATTTGCAATTTTTGCATTTAGAAAGAAATGATGATGGAAATTAAATATGAAAAATTAAAAAATAATTGAGTTGTAGAGGGTGCAAGAGCGGACTAAACGCCTGCGCCACGTGGTGAAAAATATTAGTAAGAAATGCAGAGGCGATGTAGGCGCGGTATGAAAATTTGAAAAAAATGTCACCAATATCACCATTACACAGAACACGTATCAACTGTGTACATGAGGGTAGAAAGGGAGCTCCCGTATGGTGCCGTGTTAAACTTCTGATATGAATTCCGTGTAGTGGAATATCATTATACCGACCTGGTAGTGAACCGTCAGATTGGACATTCCAATCATTGGCGACGAAATACTCGTGTTGAAGGTGATGACTCTGCTGCAGTTCGCAGCTGTTCCGACAGGTGTAATCTGCAGGAAGTTCTGAGAGGGAGAAAACCACCTGCGCAGTTCCAGTTCTTCTACTACAGGTGGTAACCCATCTAAAGCAGCAGTGACCTGTAACGCAGATTTGGATGAAAATTATTTTGGCAACAATGGAATTTCACTCTGTGCTACTATTTGAGTTTTTCGGAAATTGCCTTTTTAATTAAATTAATTAATTAATTAAATAAATAAATAATTAATTTAATTAATTTCCACCCGATGTGGAATTGATTTTTTGATTACATGGTAACCAGAATGTGATGAAAATGTACAGGTTTCTGTAACTTTTTATCAAATTTTAGTAACCATGTAAGCTAAAAATTGATTCCAGGTGGAGTTAGCTAATTACATAATTGGTAAAGCAACTTTCCAAAAAAAGTCGAATAAAATCAACAGCGCACAGTGAATTCCCTTCTTCTGAAACGTCTCAACACGGATATATTATTCAGGTGCATGCCAGATACAAAAGACCAGAACCAATCAAAATTCTCAAATTAACAGCTTGAACTATTATGATTTCCAGAACTCGTTTGAAGATCATTTTGTGGACATTTTATGTGCTTTTATTTTATCTTTACTTGGACCACTGAAAGAGATTATAATTTAGTTACGATAAGTCACTCTCTTATACCTCAATGTTGACAAAATCAACTCCGGAAGGAAATGTTGGGATCGTGAATATGTTCTCGCCACTCTCATCCAGAACAATTGATCCAGAATGTAGAATTTCCCGCGAAATAGCGTGGAAAGCTCGTAAATCCAGTAAGAGGTTAGCAGCAGGCCTTCCATCTGGATACTTAGCCTTGACCTTTCAAGATGAAAAAATATATTTTGTAAGTCTATGAATCACACATTCATTTTCAAACTGTTAGCATTTTCATTTTATGCGGGTAAATAGCTTGCTCATTTAAAAATTGCGCCAGTGCGTACCTTGCCTGTGTATGGTATCCCGGGTTTAAAGTATGCAGATGAATACGTTTTTATGTCGATGTCTACATCTGTTCGCATTATGGATACTAGTACAACTGGCGATGTGATCATCTTATCTGTAATAAGACATACGAGACTTCAGTTACCTATTTCACTGCATTTAGATAGCATTGTTTACTATTTATGGATAACCCTCAGGTCTTAAAGGTAAATTAACTTAAGCCGAGAAAAATCATTCATCTAATTTTACATTATCGTTATTTGTTATTTGATGTCTTCACTGAGTAGAGAGTTCATTTTGAGCTGTTTGTTGATTACCTAATACCGAATCAGTAACATTTGCGTATAATTCCAAAGATGACGAATGTTTTCCATTTGCACCGGTCCAAGCTGAAGAATCTATGCTCACATTTACACAGCCCGATATCTGGGGATATACATATAAAATGCTTCTTGAGTTGGTAATTTAGGCTATATAAATTCATAATTAGACAACTAAAACAAACTTTGAGGGTGAGACTGTTGTGCGATCATTGATTAAAATACATTGTACCCCAACACGAACAGCACGCAGCTCAAAAGCTGTTACAAGGGGTATGATGCTACATAGCACGGAATCTATCTTAGCACGCGAACTCAACTCCTTCTTTACACACGTTTCCATCGTGTAACAAATGTACAATTCAACAGATGATTTTGTTGTTTTCTTACAAATTAGAGCAAGGCCGCATGGAGTTGAGTCATGCTAGATGTAAAAGAGTCAAGCTGCACATAGTGGAGTCAAGCCAGAAAGAGTGGAGTCAAACCATTTCAGATTATTTTAGACATTTCTGGGAAAAAATATTTCAGTGTTATTTTAGTGTTGGAATTTTTGGTAAATATGGCATATTAATAATCAGTGGTTAAGAAGAAGGTAGACTTTGTTACCTGCCCGTTCCTTTGCAGACAGTCAACAATACCAGAACATGCCCACAATGAGTAGTTGCCACTCACAGGCTTACCATACATGTAACTAAAAATTATTTTGAAAGATATGCATACAGTGAAATCATCTGAACTCGACATCACTTAATGTGTTCCATGCAATGAACTATATCGAACTTTCTTCCGTTCTCATACGATGAAAAACAATACAATGAATCCAATAAAAAGAAAACTCGACCTACTTTGGAGGCTCATTTGAGAATCTGACTAAACGGTCGTTAGACGAACATCTTTTTATCACACGACCAACTTTTAAGGCTTAGGCAATTTATTATTCTTGGATGTTATGAAAGGTAATAATACTTACTTGGAACAAAGTTGTATCACGAATTGGTTACTGGATCCTTCCACATCAGCAGGAGCGCTTAACCTCACCTCAAACTTTGGCAATACTGCAATGCATAGATATTCAAACGGGAAAGGTTACTATCACAAAACATTTGACAACCTTACGCTTTTGAAGACTTATACGGACCATAAATATGTTGCTAGATGTATAAAAATGAGTTGGACCATAGTTCGTGATTGGCAAAATTGTAAGCTTTACTAAACTGTCTACGCAAATCTGAAATAGAAACAAATCCATCTACCGTATTCTTTGACTTCGAAACTCTTCTCTTGTTTCCTTCCATCCACCTCAGCATAAATTCTCCAGATGCCAATCTCTGCTCTGTCGTTTAGCTCCATCTGAGCATCCGAGATACCTGCAAAATACGTGAAAAAGGACATGAATTTGGACAGTTTCTTTTTCATTTTTCATTGTTCATTTTGGACATTTAAAAACCAACTTTGAGTTTGAATTTGCTTCTTTATGTCATCTGAAGGTCATTTAATTTTCAGTACACAACAAAGGGGAATCAAAAGAAATTTTAACACATAAAGTTTAAATTACAACTTACCGTGAGTAGTATTGATATCCCGCCATTCCTGTACCCTGTACCCATCCGGGTTTTCTACCCACAATAATGCTAACTGTGTACAGAAAAGAACGCAAGTATCATATTATAGGTTTGGTAGCATCCTGTGTACGATTGGTACCGGCTACGAACGGTTTATAACTGAAACAAGTTGGAATGCATAAATGACTTTATTCCTTTACTCTTTGATATGTTAACGGATGCGGCAAAGGTAACTCACATTTTGACTCCTCGGCCGAAGTTGAATGTCCATCGTAAAGACTCTGATGTTTACTGAAATAAAAGATTTATGAACAATAAATATGATGTTACCTTTGCCCATTTTTGGTTAATTTGACATCAATTCCAAAGGGCTGATCGTCTATTTATTCTGATACAAAGTGTGAATCAAAGTGATTTCATATCTGCACCTAAACCCCCCCCCCCCACTCAAAGGCTTGATTAAAAGTTAGATCGCCTAATTTGTTGGCTTTTCATTTTCATTTCATTCTCAAAAGGCTGTCTCCTCCGAAATATTTCATGTCATGTTTACCACAGAAGCAGAAATTTATCTTGCGTCCATGGACACAGGGGAAAACCATTTTGCACAGTAGTAGTGTGCATTGCAGACTAAGAAAGTGGATCCATATGGATACAAAATTCTGCATTTATTTTTTATGCTTTTAAAAGAGACTTAAATTGCAGATTTTCTGTGCGGGTGTGAGAAATGAACTGATGTTTGTACGGCCGTCACCAATGATCACTTTCAGTTTGTTTGACCCTTTCATCCACATACGGTTTGAAGCTAATACAAATGTCTTGATATTTACATGGTATTATAGAAATTTCGTTTTCGTTCAAAACAATGAAAATTAAACAAGGAAACTTCCGTAATTTGCAAAATATTTTGCATTGAAAGTGGATTGATGCAATATCTTTCATTCAAATTTTAAGCAGGATGATTCATAGACGGAAGTATTCACGTGGGATTACAACTGTGTGGAAGAACTGCTGACAAATGATTATTCTACGAAGAGTAATCAACACGGATAACTGACAGTTTTGAAATGATGAGAATTCCCTGCGCATAGCTGTGTGCATGTTATAATCATTTTAAATGAGTTTATACAAATGAGAACCAAAGCCTGTTTCTCTTCGGTGAAGACATTGAGCCTGTTTTGAAAGGCACCAGATCATGAAATTACTATTAAAAGTTAAGTGTCCCGCAACAATTGAATTTCACGCTGAGCTCTTTCAATCCAATTGTTGCTGGCCGCTGAACTTTTGTTAGTAATTTCATGATCTGATGTATTCTTCAACTAATGAACGTTACGAAGTTTTTCATTGTCTGGAATAATTTCTAATACCAAACCGCAAATGTGGAACTTATTGGAATGAGACAAACGAATCCTTCACACACAACTATTTATTGAGCTACAAAACTACCAGAGGTTACATTAGGTGTGTACTCCTCAGCTGCTGGTTTCAAACTGAGAGTGATAGAGAGATACTCAGCTAATGAGTATGTGACGAATGAATATTCATGTAATTAACGTTAGCTGCTGCTGCATTGCACAAAAATATGTGTGTGCGTGTTCCAAAGAGTTTCTAGATCCTTAGGAAGTTTTATTGATATTACAACAACTTTTCCCTTACTCCTTAATCTTGTGAAATTTATTGAATTGATTGCTTTTGGCTCTTCATTTTCGGAACAATAGATATTTATGTTGTGCCTTGTTTGAATGAAAGTTCCATTAGAAAATGTTATTGTTATCGTAGTGAATTGCCAATTCGGAGTTGATACTGGGTTGGAAAGTAGATAGTAATTCCTTTTATCTGATCAATTATTAGATTTTATAAATGTATGGCAATAAATATCTTGTGACTTTGGCCATTGTCTGTTCATTATCTGTCCTCATTGCCCAGATAATTATTTTGAGACCTAGGTGCGGCCATTCATTTTATTGCAGAATTAATTAGAATAATATTGTACATTATTCTTGTACATCTGTCATGTCAAGAAACATTAGAGGCATAAGCTTGGAGGCAGAAGAATCACAGATGACATTTTAGAAAAATGAAAGCAACTAAAATATATGCTATTTTTTTTGTAACAGTATAAAAACTCGTAGTTGGTCATATTAACTTCGGTTGTTAATATTTGTAGAAGCAACTGTGTCTCTTTTGTTCTCTATAAACAATCAAATGAAATAGCTTTAACGTGTTCAGGAGATGTTTGTTTATCGTTAAGACGTTGCACAATTATAAAGAGTGAGGATATTAATTGCAATGTCAGTACCTGACGACGCATTCTGGGCTTCATTAACTTTTAAACTTTTTCATCACGCAATTCTAAGCTTTTAATTAAATTTAATTCTAAGATTTTAAATTAACTTTAAAGAGCAAAGCAGCAAAGAGTTTCCGGAACACGCACTACTTGTGTTGTGCCCCCATATAAACTCAAAGCTAGTCATTTTTTCTTAATTTGCTCAGTAAGGCCTACAGTATATATCAAAACTGTATTTTCACAAAAAACAGCTCTTACGCTATTATCCCAGACATAAGGGAAACCAATTCAGCAATTTGTAAGCTTTCTACTTGTTGATTGTATGAGGGTCCAATGCAACTGGCCATACATGACGAAGGAGGACAGCTTTTATTTTGTCATTGCTCTCATTAACAATACTGGCTGCTCCTGACTTCCTGGGGACTTTTTCATATTACTGTTTGATTTACAAAGGAGCCGCTGACAAATGATTGTGGCTGTGAGAAGTAATAAGTCCTCGGCAGGTTTGATAAAAGGACTCGATTGAATTCTGATCACAAATAATTTCCGAAAAGAAAAGAAGGAGGATGTTGATAATAAGCAACGTCGCCTCCCGATGAAACGACCTGCGTGACTTTTTCGCTGCCAACGAACATACACTTCATACAACTCAACTTGAATTATACGCGAAGAAAAAAAAATCTAACTTACGGAGGAGAATTTGTTGATTTGTTGATAATTTGACAAACTCAACAAAAGCATATGGGTAGGCAAGCAGCAAAATATCTAACAGGGTCAAACTGGGAGG